>JAODVN010000021.1:356543-371432 GCA_025434125.1 Chologaster cornuta
AAGCAGAAGGCATCAATTCATCAGAGCATGACTCATTCCAAAGCCACTCTTGCTAATCATCAAATAATGTAGCCGTTTGTGCAATAATTGACTAAAACATCGCCTCTCACGTAGCAGCTGCATCTACAGCAAATGCCTCTCGTGTGCTTATTTAAACACTACCCCAACGGAGCCATGCTGCTCCAGCTCCCGATTATGATTCCCTATTTCCTACCACAGGGGAAAAGAATAGCTCTGTTCTAATATAGGCTAACTAAAACCTTAGCCTTGACGGCACCAACTGCCCTATTTGATTCCTTCAAAAAACTGTGTCCCTAAGTGTTGCCGGCGTCATTGAGGAAATGGAGCAGGAGTCATTTGATAGTGAGCAGGTCAGAGGCTCCCCGGTGGCTCATGTGAAATTAGTCGGCCAGCCTCAGATAGCGCTCCTCTCCACACTAAAGGCAGGCCCCCATTGGTGATGGCCCTTATTTCCTAGGGGTGGGGAAATCTATACAGCATAGTATCGCGATATATCCCCATGGCAATACTGTGTCGATACACCGACGCCAAGTATCGCAATTTCATCTTAGAATTTTATCTTCATGTGTGCAGTATTTATGACATGTTAATGTCAGTCGGCTTGACACTTACATTTTGCAGCAATATATTTTATGTGAGATGGTCAAACCAATGTTAACAGTTTTCCTTTGGGGACACAAATTTGAGGTTGGACAAGTAATGTATTGCCAAATAATGTCGTGGCATAAGCATCGTGATATCGTATTGTAGGGCCTCAGGTGATTCCCACTCCTAATACCCTCTCCCCCACACACACCCCCACCCAAATCCCCACCCCCCCTCAACCTTATCACAGTTTCCTTGATAAGGGATGGTGCTGGTGGTACAGGAGCCCCCCGCCCCACCCACATATGAATTCCCTGTGTGCCTTGACCACCGCATGACCCCCTCGTCTGTCTGAACGAAGTGCCAGTCTGTTTGCCAGGTCCGACGCAGTGCTGTCACATTGTTTGTCGAGTTCTGTATTATTGTACGTCCCCCTTGTTTATGTCTGCAGACACGACACACCTTTTCGTTCAAATGTCTCGTCTCCACCTCCTGTCTGCCTGTGTATGGACTCAGGTCCTTCCACAGTGCTCAACATAGGTCTTGTGGTCCCAGTGGAATGTGGCCTGGCTTAGCTTTGCATGGCAGTTGTCCCTTGTTAGCTTTATTATTATTTGAACGCGTAAGACACAAAAGCACCTCATCGATGAGATAACCCTGCTGATGCCTTGAAGCAGCAGCTAGTGAACAGGTCTAACCCACCTCCTCCACCTCCCTCTGTGCTCCAGGGCTGCTCATCCCCCATGGTGGTGAAGTTTGCAGACACGCAGCGGGATAAGGAGCAGCGACGCTTGCAGCAGCAGCTGGCACAGCAGATCCAGCAGCTGAACAGCGCCTCCACCTGGGGCAACCTGGCGGGCCTCGGCGCGCTCACGCCTCAGTACCTGGCGGTACGTGACCCGCCGTAGCGCAAGTGTAGTTTTTACCGTCTCACCTCTCTCTCTCTCTCTGGAGCGGCTTTTCTGACTGTGCCTCTGCCGTTGCAGCTGCTCCAGCAGGCTACGTCCACCCCTGGCCAGAACAGCTTCAGTGGCCTTCAGAGGCTAGGAGGTGAGTCACTGCTCTTGGTCCTCACCGCACCAGCCTACGCATCATCCCGTATCACTGCTGCAACCACACACCTCACTGCTGCAGAAATGCCCCCCTTCCATTGGCCACGTCCACACACTGATCCACCATCCTATATTTAGGATCCGTGGTCTCTTTAGGACAAATGGTGCAGCAACATGGCTATCGAGTTACTCCATTTAAAAGAAGTGCACTTCCAAATGCGTTTAACCTCTTGCTAAAACCCTTCCTTGCTTATCCTGTTATTCACATCACTTATTGTTCATAGTGTCTGCCAAACTGGTAGACATGGTTTCTCAAATACTACAAATGAAGTTAATCGGGCTCTACTGATATTGTATCAAGTTTTGACATTGGCTGGTTTGCTGCATGCTCCATGTTGTAATCCCAACATGTTAATGTCTTACATATAACTCGGCAACAGTTGACCGTGTGGATTATTTTAGTAAACACCAAGGGCCCTGTTTTAACCATCCAAGCGCATGGTCTAAGGTGCAAATTGCAGTTAGGGCGTGTCCAAATTTGTTAAAATTTTTATTTTAACTGCAGATAAGCAGTCAGTGCACAGGCACATGTTTCATAAGGGTTGTGCTTACACTCTAACATGTTATAAACCAACCCCAGTGTCACCTCCCATTCTCATTAAGAATCCAGGTATGTTTGCATCATAGGCAAATTGCTGTTATACCGGCAGGTTTGTGAAAGTGCTGGAGCAGACAATTTAGTCAATGTTGATGCAGGCTTCACACTTAAAATATTTCACATTGTACTTTATATATATTTTTTTAAATCCTTTGCATATTTGTGTGCATGTGTGTGTGTGCTTTGTGCACCCGTCATAGGAAATATATTGATGATGTGCTGCTCATTGACTTTACACAAGGTTTTTACTGGTCATTTGTGCAATCACTTTCTGCTGCCTCAAGATAGCAGTGTGCCTGAACACACCTATGGGCGCAAGTGCATTTGCAATTTAAATAACTTGGGCGCAGGACAGGTAAATGACAACTGCTGGGGGATGGGGCCTCGTATTTTTGACACTCTGAGAAATACAATACTGAGGTTTGTGAACAATGGATTATTCATTTTTGCAGAACATGCATGTAAGGGCTTATGATTGAGGAAGCCAAAGCCAACTTCACACACTCTGCATTACATTTCAGCCTAATGTTGAAATGTCTATAGGGCATGGTTTGTCTGAGGCATGAGTTTGGCCTATGCACATTTCTTATTTGCATGCCCATCCCCGTTCTCTAGTACTCTCTAAATAAGGCCAATCAAAGCCCTTGTCACACATGCAGGTTAACAAGTGTTGCAGAAATGTTCTGCAATGCCATTGTGAATATAAGAACACCTTTTCTATATGGTAAACAAGCCCCATAACCAAAAACGAGCATGTTTAGCAGATATTACTGTTGGAGCACTAGTGTGATCAAAAGACATTAAAGGAAAAACTGGCTTTTTTTTGTTTGTATAGTTGTATTTAATTGTAAACTACAAAATGTTCACTTCTGTAAGTGGATGGAATTGGATTCGACAGAGGTAAACCAGCGTCAATTGGATGCATACATTTGCCAGGTTTGTAGTACTTTCAAGATGCTGTGGTTCAATGACAACATTTATCCTTTGGGATTTAATGAGTAAAACAATTCTTCAATATACCTGGTACATTATACAGGATAGTTTCGCTAGTACCTCTAAGTGAATACTAAGATGCACGTACATGTACATGTCTGCTTAGCCTGATCTAAGACAGCATGGGGTTTTATCACCCCTCTGCTCAAGATTTACTTTGACAAATCTGTGTTGGAGATATCACTATCTGCACACTAGGTAATGTGCAAATTATATTGCTGAAGAGGTTAGAATCTGTACTATTTGCGTCACATGTAGTTGGAACCAACCAGTCCTTAATCCACAATTGTGTGAATCACAGGAAAGCAGTCTAGCATGTATGCCTTTAGTTCAAGTGGTCACAGCTACCTAGACTCAATTATGTGTGGTTCAATTTCACAAAATATCATTATGGGGTATTTTATGTATATGTAGAGATGCTAGTATGCATTCTTATATACTGTATTGGTAAGTCTAACAGTGATGACTATTTGTGTGAATGTGCGCACAGCATGAAACAGTATCACATGCATTTGCCAGTTGAGTTTTAAGGAAAGCTGATGGCTACAGGATGCGAGGTAAGAATGGATTTATGTGATGCTATATTTATGGGCTCTGCCACACAACCCACACATTGCGGGGATGCATGACATAGATGGGTAGAGAACACGGATTTTATTGGCTCAGGGTTTTGAAGAAAATACTATTTGGTCTTTTATTCATATTTATGTAATTTAGCATACATTTACAACCATATTTTGGTTGTAGTGTGGTGTACACATTTACAGTTGTAAATGATGCACGTCTCAGATTTTGTTATAGTATTTTATTCATATTAAATAATCTTTAAATGCACTTCAAAGTTCTCAGTAGAGATGCCTTTACATTAAATATACTACAGGGGATTGTTTCATTAAATAATTGTAGTACATGGTGAAAGATGACTACCAAGTAGTCATCCCTTGTCTGTGTTTTTTATTTGTTTGCTTTACCGCCAAAAGCGGTTGGCGTTAGAAAACCAAAGCTTTTACTTGATCTAGCAGCTAAGCTAGACACTATATTGGGGGAAAAGGTCCAAAGTTGGTTGTGGAAGCTTTGACAAACTTCTCGAAGCTATTCTCGTAGAAAGAGGTGCTCCAGGTACTCCTTGAAAGAAACACTCGTACAGCATGCTGGACTGGTGTGGACTTGTGTCCATCCACGTGATCACTTCTTGCATGGATCTTTGTGTACTAAATACAGAATGAAGTAAAGTACACCAATGTGTATGACTCCACTTGGTGAAGACTGGACATCCCCATCCTCCGCTAGTTCCAAACTCTTGATGCAGCACTGTTAGCACGGTGCAGTACTGTTAGCACGGTGCAGTACTGTTAGCACGGTTCAGCACTGTTAGCACGGTGCAGCACTGTTAGCACGGTGCAGTGCTGTTAGCACGGTGCAGTGCTGTTAGCACGGTGCAGTGCTGTTAGCACGGTGCAGTGCTGTTAGTACAGTGGACGTGAGAGAGCTCTTGTTTCTCGGTTCCCCTCCTCAGGTGTGAATCCTCTGCAACTGCAGAACCTGGCCACAATAGCTGCAGCTGCGGCTGCAGCCCAAACCTCTGGCAGCCCGTCCTCCACCAACCCCCTGTCTGCCAATGGTGGAGCACTGGGAGCTTTGGCTAGTCCAGGTAACTTGGCCACTGAACGCCTTTGTAGTATTGCAGTGTTTTTTTATTTATAAAATAAACTTTTTTTAAATATATAATTATTTAAATGCAGTGATTTGAAGAGGAAACTTCTGGTCAGCTTGTCCTTTACCTCTTTTACACTCGTAGGTTGTGACATGGTATCCTGGGGAAAGGCAATTATACAGTTCCAATAGGATTTCACTGTAGGCTTTCTTTGATCATTTTGCACTCTCTTGTAGTACCATTATGAACATGAGTGAACATTGCAAGTCATTTGATTTTTTTTTTTCCTCTTCTCCAAGACCTTTGTCTTGAACTTTGTGGTATTAAAGTGAGTGAAATGTAAACCTGTGTCATCTGCTTCAGTATTCTGCTACAAAGGTTACTCACCACAGTGGAACACCAGAAGTTGTTAACCACAATTAAGCACATAACCTGCAATATCGCCGCTGAGAAACTAAAAGGCTCTTGTGTTGGATTATTGCTCGTGAAATGGGCTCTGGGTGATTATGCAGGAACTGGCAGCTATAATTTGCATGTATTTGTAAAGTCAAACTTGTATTTACATCATTTAATGGTTAAATCCTGGATGAGCTAACCAGGTCTATTTATGTCAGGTTGCATGCTTCATATATGTACCCCCTTTGTGTGCCATTTAGAATCTCATTTAATTCCATTTTTAGGATTTGTATTTGTTTTTAATAGATTTCATTTAACCTAAATGCAATAGCTCTTCAAGGATACATGGCCCTCCCACTCACATTAGTGTTTACCTGCAAACCCTCTCGTGCTCTTGTCGTTTTCTTAACAGCCCCCTTGTTCATCCCTAATTTATTTTGAGGGTTCTTTGCCCACATGAATACCATTATGACTCGCCTTGTTCCGCCTTGAGTCTGTGCAACTAAATGTAGTCTCCATCTGAGTTGAGCCTTCCACTGCTGTGGTAAGAGTACTCCAGACTGAGCAGAACACCTTAATGCTATGGTGCATGGTGGAGTGATACGGTGTGATGTGAGCTGTGTGGCCAGTCACCCAGGCGGTCCCCCTTATGCGTCCTTGTTCCGGCTTACTTTCACAGCTGGTTCAGCAGCAGGCACCAGCGCGGGAGCTGCCATGAACACCCTGGCGTCTCTGAGCACCCTGCAAGGCCTGACTGGCACCTCCATGGGCCTGAACAACCTCAACGCTCTCACCAACAGTGTCAGCGGTAATGCATGTCCTCCTTGTTTGCCCCCTTATTGCTGTAAATGTAATTTCTAGTGAGTCGATTCACTGTTTTTGATGTGAATTGTCTAAAATGGACTAGTGTATTATTAAATGGTTGATTCTTTGTAAAACTGCATTGCAACTTAGCTTTTTTATTTTATTTTGAACCATCACTGACTTCCCTTTTTTTTTTTTTTTTTTTACTGAGTGCATACAATTGGAGACATATTTTCTTTCATGCTACATCTGCTTGTTTTTGTGGTATGAAAACAGGTAGTCTGCTGTCAAAGGCCAATGACCTGTTCTTTTGTAGCATGCTGATCCTCATCTTGTGTGTTTAGCGAGTCTCGGGGCCATGAATGGAGGCCTGGGAACCTCAATGGGCAACGGTTCAGCTACTGCCTCCATGGATGCCCTCACCCAGGCCTACTCAGGAATGCAGCAGTACACGGCGTCTGCCCTGCCCTCCCTCTACAGCCAGTCTCTGCTGCAGCAGAGTGCTGCTGGCAGTCAGAAGGAAGGTGAGGCGAATGTAAATGTGTCCGTCTTGTGACCTGTTCAAGGTGTTGTAAGCCGTCGTAAGCTAATTCACCAAATATCTCCTTGTGTGGTGCACATGCTGAAATGATCTAACTCAGATAAAAACATTATTATGCCAGTTTCCGGCAGGTGATACAATTTCGGTATGACACACGAGTACTTCTAAATGAATGAGCAATGTTTACGTTAAATGAATCAACACATTATTTAAGAAGCCTATTTCTGATCTGTTTCCGGTTTCTGAACAATAGCCTATATTAATCCAATGTAGTTCTATATGTGCACATCACTCTTGATAATATGCCTGTCCTGCAGACTCAACTTGTTTGCTATGGTAGCCTGCAGTTACTGTTGCAAAAAATAGACTTACAGATAGGGTCATCTGCAAATGTTGAACATTAAACTTTTACTTACTGGCGATCAACATCGGTTCCTTGCATATTTCGCTGATAATATACTAGTAGCTGGCCATATCCTCATAGGGGCATTACCAAGCAAACTGTGTTCAGAAATGTCTCCTTCGCCTGTTTCCCCGCCCCTCTCCCTTTTTTAGCCAATACAGACCAGGAAGCTAACAGTCCACTTTGAAAGGCTTACTACTACGTGTCACATCGGCATGGCTAATTCCGAGGAAAAAACTAGAAATACGTGGGTTTTCATGGAACTTCAAGAAAAAATTACGCTTAAATGTTAGAAAATTAAAATATAGGCTGCTCTACTGTACCTGCAACTTGTTTTAGTATTTTTTTGTTCTTAATATAGGGTTCCATTGGCATACTTAGCCTTTAAAAACGAGTGCGCCTGTTATGTACAAACACCCGCTTGCTCTGTAATCTGTCAAACTAGTGGACGGCCTAATTCAGACTATACCATGCACCCTCATACTTAAGTGTTCTTTGTTTGAAAGTCTCTTTGCTGTTGATGGACAAAAGCTGCGGTTACACAATGTATTTCATTTTAACTGCTTCCCTTCTCGTTTGTGCTTTTTCCAACCAATCTTTATCTTGCCAACATTGAAAGGGGTTTGTGCCCAGTTCTTCTAAACATAACAAAAATGTTCTAATATTACAACTTAAACCCAAGTATCAGTTAAAAAATCCTTTCAGATTTATTTAATTTTCTCTAAATTTACAATATGACATGACTTTATTAAACTGGCAGCATCCACCCCAACACTATTAGAAGTAGAACAATTATTTTCTCAAGTCAGCAACTGAAAATTGGATCAGGAAAAACCCAACTCCGGCGGTAGAACAGGTGCCTGCAGTGCCTGTCAAAATCAGTTTCTAACATGTATTTTCTGCACTTCGTACCCTTGGTGTCACAGGGCCGGAGGGGGCCAACCTGTTCATCTACCACCTGCCCCAGGAGTTTGGGGACCAGGACATTCTACAAATGTTCATGCCTTTTGGAAATGTGGTCTCTGCCAAAGTCTTCATCGACAAACAGACTAATCTGAGCAAGTGCTTTGGTATGTGAAGCCTTTCCACTCTCTCTGAATTACTTATTGGCAGACGTTTGGTTTAGTAGTGACATGGCATAGAGGACACAACTGTTAACGCAAGCAGAAGCAGGTCGTTTTGTTCCCTCCCAGCCAAACGCTCAATAAGTGTAATTATACTGGCTGTTTGCTTTCGTTGACAGTTAATGAGTGGAGCGGTAAGAAACTCAGCTCCGTGCTCACGGAGCTGTTCATCCCTCTGCCCCCCCCCCCCGCCCAATGCCACATCAGGCTGGTCTGCTCATTATTGCTCAGCGCTCAACAGTTTGCAGCGCGCGCTGCTCAAATTGCCCCCACTCGCTCCAACAAAGGAAAAACATGTATGGACGACACAATTTAAATTAAACTAACCATATTCTAGGCCTACTTTGAATATTTGGCTATAATTCCTTTACACTTTTGTTACAAGTTACAGTAACCTAGTCAACTTGCTAAATTTAGCTTTCTTCCCAGCGTGTTCACTTATTATTTTCGTGTTTTTGAGAGATGTCTTTTTAGATTCCAAAATAATTTTCTCACTAAAACGATGTCACCACATTATCATTAAGTTTTATATTAAAAGTAGCCTACACATTTTCCTTGAACTCTATTATTGACCTGTTTTGACTGACGATAGTCTACTGTTGATGACTGTGCAAGAGAACACATGGATTCTGGGTCAGGCTTGAGCATGCTTCAGACTCGTGGTGGGAGCGGGACATAGGGCAACGCTCCGTCTTTTCAAAAATGTCCAAAAATCCGCTCGCCCCCCCTCTGCTCACATTTTCTGACAGTGTAGCGTGTAATTCAACATCAGTTTACAAAGTGGATAGCTCCATTTTAATGTGTGCAATAATATCATCATATATTGATCCACCGCAAGCTTTCAGTTTCTCAACTGTGTTTTGCACCTTCTGGGTTTAAATGTGCAGGTTCCCCCCCGCTCATCTCATAATCAGTCTTCCTTCTTGTTCCGACAGGGTTTGTCAGCTATGACAATCCAGTGTCAGCACAGGCCGCCATCCAGGCCATGAACGGCTTCCAGATCGGCATGAAGAGGCTGAAGGTTCAACTGAAGCGCTCTAAGAACGACAGCAAACCCTACTGATCCTTTCCCCGGGGTCTTTCCCCTCCCCCCCATCCCCAGCTCTCATGTTAGCCCTGCTAGGGTAAGTTCCCTATCCAGCCAAGGTCACCATCACAGAGACTCAGTGGAGGGAAGTGGGGGGGGGGGGGGACTGGCGATGGAGTCTGTACTCCACTGGAGGGCAACTCTTAAATATGGTTTTGTTTTATTCTATACTCCCTTATTTGGTTTTCATGATGTAACATGAAATGTTTTAACTTATGTTTTATTTATGATGACCACTGGAAGCCAGTATTTGATGGGGTGTCTCGTGTTATTACATTGGCAAGTGTGGCGCTTCAGGTGGATTTCATGTCATTGACCTGCATGGCAAGCTAGGCAGGTTGACTAAGGATCAGCTGTAGACCCCAAGCCTGCTGCTTCAGCCTGCTTGGGCGTGTACATGTAGTCACGGTTGCTCATTTCTTCGTCAGCCCTTAACATGCCACTGTTGTCAGCTTTCTCTCTCTCTCTTCCTCCTGTCTCTCCAAACCATGTAGAGCAAGGCTACTTGGTTTTTCTCCTGACACTTTATTCATGTCATTCCATTCCTTAAACCAGCGTCAGGCAGGGGGCTGGCTCTGGATAGATCTCTTTGGGTGCCAAGTATGCTGCGTATTCCATGTCAGTCATATGTCTGGTGGCGTCACCCCTGTATTTGTGTTGTTCTGTAGGGGATGGGCTTTGACCCCACTGTCCCAATGTTTGCATTGTTTGTTTGATGTTACTCATGGCTAAATGTTTGTGCTGTGGCCCTAACCTTCTGCCTCTCTGTCTCTCTGTCTCTCTGTCTTTCTGTCCTGCTCTACCTTTTGTGTTTTTCTTCCTTTTTTAGAACAATTCTCCATGCCTGTATCCTCATCATTAGCCTAGCATGTCTTCATGGTGTTGAAAAGCCAAGCCAAACTACTGGCCTCATCATCCAACCCATTGTCTGTGGTGTCTTTCTAAGCTCGTCTGACCAATACCTGGCCACCCACTGACCCTTGACCTTAGCTCAACCTGATTTCTGCATGGATATTTCTGTTTTTTTTTTTTTTTTCTGTTTCCTAATTAAACAATGTGACCGGTGAGAAGGAGATTAAGAAAATAAATGTGAAAACGTAGCTAATCTTTTATTTTAGCAAATGTTTGAAAGCCTGTGGGATTTATTTTCGTCATAATTTTTGCGTTTTTTTATTTTAAAAATTATTTTTACCTTTTCATTAAAATTAACTTGAAATTTGAATACAGGGAATTGGCACACAGCTGTGCTATATGGTGCCATTAGCAATATGTTGGCTTCTAAAACAAATGCTATAGACCACTTTCCAACACTTTTTTGAAAGTCTGATTTGACACCCCTCAGTGCTCTAATGGCTTCTGCCTTTTACGGGCAGTGTAATGATTTTCACCAAGGCTGTTAAAGGAAAAAATTATCATTGTTTTCCATTTATAAAGAATCTTCAGTGTATTTACTTTTTTTTTCTCCTCTCTTTCAAAGATATTGACAGCACAATAAAAGGTATGTTTGCTCTGTCTAGAGAAATGAATACCTACATGAGTCAACTTTTTTAGAACTGATTCACAAATAGACAATCTGTGGTTTAAATGCACACTTAGATTAACTATATTTTATACCATTGAATCTATAGAAGTTTAACTAACAGAAACCCAGGCAACTTTTGGGTTTTTTGTAGATTATGTTGTAATGTCATTTATGTTGGGGGGAGGGGGACAGGGGGTCTCCAGTGTTGATGTTTTTAAGAGAACTAAAATTAGTTTGCTTGATCAACAGTTTAAGTGTCATTTCTAATTGAGTAAAGGGTGGAAGGAAAAAATACCCCCTCTACATTAATTGTGATTTTTAACCTTGCAGAGAGGGGTGTACTTTTAAAGTGTGATTTAAAGGGTAATATTTTTAGTATATATACTCATATTTTCCTTCATTTAAAACAAGTTAAAATTAGTATTCAATTTTTATGGTACGTCTTGTTGAATTTTGGTGAATTTCTTGTTAATGTTAATTAATAGTTTTAATTTTGATTTAGTATGGATGCCACCATTGGTATTTCCTGTATGTCTAAAAATCTAGATGCCAGACAAAATATTTTCTTTGGATAAGTGCCCATGTGTCAACCTGTTTTAATTTTACACAATACTAGATACTTTCTCTTCCTTGTGAGAATTACTTTTCCATATACAGAAACATTCACACACTTGCACATATATGCATATAAACAACCCACACACACACACAATGCGGGAGCCCCTGAAGCGATAACATCAACACAACACAGCTAGTCGGTTTCTTTACATTTTATACAGTTAAGTTTAATACTAATTTCTCACATTTCTACTAAATTCACCCAAACAGTGTTGGTTTACAAATGCATTCCATTTTTCAGCAAAAGGTTTACACTATGTGTTAAAGGGGGTGGGTTTTAAGTATGTTGTACTGCAAGGTGAGTTGACCCTGAATATTGCAACTGCACCACATCTCCCCCCAAAGAAGTTTTCAGAAACTGCATACCCGGTGGCGCTAAAGAGTTGTCAACTCAGGGTTTTCATGTGTTTTCATATCACATGGGGTATTAAATAAATGCAATTCTATTTTGAATTTCTGGAGGTTGCATTTCTCATTACTTAAAAAATTCCAAAACGTTACCATATTTAAATTATGTACACAAGGGAGTTTTGTTTTAGAATAACTTTGCCAGAGTTCAGCACAATGAAGGGATTTTTTGCATGTTGTATGGGTGATTTTTTTTTTTCTTTTTCTTCTCTCTTCTCTCCACATTAAGGTATCACTAGTTTTTAATATTGGCATGTGCTTTTTGTTGTGGTTTTCTATCCAAATGCAATACAATATTCAAAGTGCCATATGTCTAGAAACTGCCTACACATACTATTAGGCCTTGGTTAGATTGCTGCAGTTTGCCTTTGTCAGTTTGCCAGTGTTATAAATGCTTTTACCTACCCATGTTTCCCCACTGTGTTGATGTATTGGTAAATATGTAATATATTGAATTTGAACTAATTGCTGAAATTCATCTAGATGTACAATAACCCTTCACCCCACCCTAAGCATGTAAAGGTTAACCCTTACTTTTTTGAGTGTTAAAGGTTTACTGAAACAATAGAAACCATAATGGTTTATTGGTAAATGTTATTGTCTTAATTAAAACAAATAAATATAAGTGGGCCTTGCTAATTATACCAACAAAGTGGATAATTATTACATTTATGTGATGTTTAAATAGGGCATAGTGAAAATGAAACTAAAGCATAATGCTTGGTACACACTGGCCAACATAAAATGGTCTCACTTCAGGGGCTTCCATCATGAGTAACCGGTTTGATCATAGTTGGCTATTCTTTTTTTTCTTTTTTTCCTTCATGTCATTGAAGTGCTATTTTTGACTGTGGTAGCTTTGCATCTCTAGGTATTGTATTGCTTAAAAGAAATTTGATCCCGTTACTTTCTTGTCTGATAATCGATATTCCACCAACAATTTCATAGATGTTTGTGCTGTCTTGACAAAAGCCAAAGTGGGTGCATCTTGATGTGATCTGTAAACATCGTTTTCTGTTTTATCTACTTTTTGAACTGGGTGGGATTTGAAAAAAACAAAATGACAAAAAAAAGTTCCAATTTCTACAACTGGTTGTTCATATGTATTTTGTACCAGTGATGCTTTTTTATATTGGAAAAATTAAAGAAGAAAAAAAATCTATTGGAAAAAATAATAAAACATTGTCTGGCCTCTCAATGCGGCCTTTACTTGACTAAGTCTTCAGTTTGGCCTTGTGGTGTAAAACAATTGTTGGTCACTAGTTTTAATCTCTTAAATATTCTTAATTTCAAATAATTGCTTGGATCTCTACATGGTTTTTCACATAACATTTTCTGGGGTTTGGGATCCTCTAAATTGTGGTAAGTTTAGTTAGTATTGTGATGTCAACATGGTTCAATGGTCATCAGCACTTGGACAACTTATGTGATTGTCTTAGTTTGATAGCATAGTTTGATAGCAGTTAACCTTTGCTTTTACTTGTGTAGCTTTCTGTTTTCCCATAGAGTGCATAGATGAAAGACTCAAATGGTTCAGTTTTAGTTTTGTTTTGGTCAATGTTTGTTCATGTGTGGTGTGTTTCTTTGCCTCTGTCTCCAAATTAAACCATTTCCCCTAATATTAAGTGTTTCTTTGTGTGTTGTGTAGTCCTGGTGCTTGTCCAGTGTTGTAAAAACATTTACAAACCTCCCCACTTTGTCATGTCTTCCTATATTGTTTCTTTCCATTGTTTCTCTTTGCTTACTTTCTGGTGATGTTGAGCACTGGCAACCATATATTAATAGCATACTTGTACTGGGGTGTGATGTTAGACTAAATATTAACATTCCATTTTAAAGTAAACCTGTATAACTCAAACCATTTATGTTGGGGGGGGGGGGGGGGGCAATTCCGTTTTATTTTTTTATCCATCATGTACCTCCTAATATCCAAAAATGTTGATTGAACCTGATGAAGTCGATAGCTGTCAAATTATATCCCTGCCGACTACCAAAACAAAATTAACATGAGAAATACATAGAATATTTTAAAATGTATTTTGTTGATGAAACTAGTCTGTTTGCAACATTAATTCCCATGTTGATTATGTATCATAGCAACCAAAACACTTCCTAGGGCTGCCACTTTTTCATAAGCGGCACAATAACAATATCCAAGAACAATATTTGCAGTCTAATTAAGGCTAATTGGCTGACGTTATCATTAACATTATGGTTAGCAATATTAGTTTGCTGTAGCGCCAGCGAGCTACAGTGTCTTGAATTCTTAGTGCGGTACCCGGTAAACGCTACCCTACACATGTTGGATGTTTATTCCAGATGATTGAGGATTGCAGTCATGTCTCAGTTTGGCGTCCATTTGTTAAAGTATAGACACACAAAAAGCATTCAGAATTAAGATAACACATGGGGAAGTTATCTCTGCAACCATTGATATGATTACACTAGGTTAATATACATTTGACAAGTTATTTATTTGAAATAAGATTACATTGGCTGTACTGTAAAATTTCACCGTAAAACTGAAGATTACAGTAACCTACAGTTAAAAGTACTACTGTTTCATAGTAAAACCAAACAACTGTTTAACTATGAAGTTCATGGTCACATCTTCTGCAGAGCCATATAAATAAACATGTACATGGCTCTGTTCTGGTGTTGAAGTCTAACAGTAATGTTTAAATTTTGAGATTTACTAATATTCATGAAGTTTACAGTTACAACGGTTTAACTCAGACCTTGGCAAAGTCAGGCCCGGGCCGGATGCAGCCCTTTGAGACATTCCACCCGGCCCGCCGGATACATCAAACATTTGAAAAAAAACATAAAATTACTTGACAAGCTCTGCAGAATGTAAGTTTTATTTACTGAAAATGCTGTTGCGTTTGAATAGCCTACTATGCAAGTAAACAAACATTTTGTGTTTTTTTTTTTATTTATGTTTTAGCATGTTGGTTAAAAGTGGCCCGCGAAGTTCTCTAATATCTTCAATGTGGCCCCCAAGTGAAAATAATTGCCCACCC
>JAODVN010000021.1:379520-394684 GCA_025434125.1 Chologaster cornuta
GGACCGACCACTCCTGTCAACCGAAACTCGACATCCTATCAACTTTTTTTTGATTCAAAATTTTAATTGGCAGTGAGAGGTGAATGAAATCGCTAGTGTTTCCACCAATCAGAATCTAGGTAAAGGCTTTTCAGACTTTCTTGCGGAGTATTTTATTTTATTCAGCAAGCTAAAAACAAGTGAACTGTTTACTGTTTGCATTTCAACTAGCGTCCTCACATGAGCATGCGCTTGTGTGTGGGACACGCACAATCACGACAACAGACATGGTAATTAGACGCTAGAAGACGCCCAGTCGCAAGTCCATGCCTTAGTGTAGTTCTAGCTTAAGAGAAAGTTCTGCTACTGTTGCTGCTGTCAGGTTGAATATGGCGTGGAACAACGAAACTGAGGAAAGAATCATTGAGCAGTGGAAACAGGTCTCTTTTTTTAATTTATTTTTTATCGAGGGAGTAGGCTACAATTACAGTAAAAAAAGAAAATTACGGAAGCATTTCAGCAACTCTCAATAGGCCATAGCCAGTTTAGCTAGCCTACCATTTTCAATGCATTATTATTATCCGCAACATGGACCATTGTTGTTTGGACCATTGTTGTTTTTCTTTTTGGAACATAAGACTAGCTCATTCTTGACCCCTCCATCCCAACAACACATTAACTCATGCCAGGGGTTGAATGATAGCATACAGTAATCGGTGGGTGTCATACCTGTAGTGTTGCCAGTCTCCAGACAAAGACACGTCAAGACTGTATGGCATAATGTCCAATCTGACCCGGTGACTATTGTGAAAGACAGAAAAGTTGTGGTTTGATCCTGGCATTAGTTAATTTTATTTTCCTTAAGATGTAGTGATAAGTATTGGCAGTACATTTACCATAATGTAAATAATGCTTTGCCCATGCCTAGCAAACTAGTGTCTTGCTTGTGTGTGTGTGTGTGTGTGTGTGTTCATGTGATTTGTCACTAGGTGTGTAACAGTCCACTGTCTGAAGAGGCGGTGTTAGGCTTCGAGTATGGCATGAGCATTGCACAGCCCAAGCTTCTGCCGATCTGGGAGGCTCAATTTGGGGACTTCTTCAATGGAGCGCAGATCATATTTGATACATTTATCACTGGAGGTGAGCTCAGACAGGATAGCACTTGCTTTCATTTGTCACAAATGGTTGCTTAGTGTCAATAGTGTGTCTGTGTGTGTGTGCGCGTGTGTGGTTTATTTGTTTATGAATTCCTGGCTCTTTGCTGCCCCCAGGTGAGGCAAAATGGCTGCTTCAGTCTGGAATGGTTATTCTTCTGCCACATGGCTACGATGGAGCGGGCCCCGAACATTCATCCTGCCGCATGGAGCGCTTCCTCCAGGTCTGTCAGGAATTAATATACTCTGGCACAATGGAATCCTAGTTTTCAAAATCATTCATTTTGTTAAATCCAGTTTTAGTTTTTTTGGACTAAAATGCATTTAAATGGAAAGTCTTGGTGATACATTAGTGCTTTGTTCTCATAGTCATCACTTCTACTGCAGACGGCTGAACCGAGTGCCACTGTACTCTTTGGTCCTTGCAGATGTGTGACAGTGAAGAGGGGGGTGTGGACGGTGACAACGTCAACATGGCCGTCGTCAATCCCACCACGCCGGCGCAGTACTTCCACCTGCTGAGGAGGCAGATGATCCGGAATTTCCGCAAACCCCTCATAGTGGCAGGACCCAAGACTTTGCTGAGATTCTCCGTAAGCCCTGCCGTGTTGGAGACATAGACCAGAGCAACGTCACAACAGTTTGAGGGCGTTTGATCGACACGCCCCTCTTTGGGTGACAACAAAGTAATTGACTGGCAGCGAATAGGATATGGAGGTTTTCACCATTCCTAATGGTGTTATGCGCCATAAACAAAAAAATACATCCAAACATCAGTTCTCCTTGCTACAGAGTAGAAATGGGAACATACTGATGTATTGGCATTAGGCTATTCAGGGAAACCTGGGCCTCGGATAACGACTGGCATCAATCTTGCTATATAAATTATCAAGGAGAGTGAAATACCAACATCTCCATTCCAGCCTAGCCCAACCTAGCCTAGCTAAACTGGATCTGCACTAACAACACTAACAATAAACAAAGTGGGCAGACTACGAAGGCATCTACATATAATTTGGCAATATGGGACAGCACATTTATTTTAATGTATTTCCCTATCAAACAGTTGCTAACTCCATTTAGCTTCCTTCATGTTAGGTTTGTTTTCACCCAAAAGGAGGCAGAGGTAGAAACCATTCTGCAACATGCAAGCACCTGTATGATTGTTCTGGACAATGAACAGCCATTGTATACTGTATATGGAAATAAGTGTTCTTCCTTCTCTCAGGGGGCAGTGTCCAGTCTGACCGAGTTAGGTCCAGGGACATGTTTCAAACCTGTGTTAGGGGATGCTTCAGTCTCAGCAGAAAGGTATGTTTTTAGTATATTTAATTGTTATTGCTGATTTTTGTACGTTTGCCCACTGACTACAAAATATTGGTCTATAATTTTAATGGTTTATTTGAACAGTGAGAGACAGAATAACAACAAAAGTCTAGGAAATCAGTCAAAATGTTAGAAATTGATTTGCATCTGAATGAGTGAAATAAGTATTCGACCCCGCTGCAAAACCTTTTGTTGGCAATAACAGAGGTCAGACACTTCTTGGAGTTGGCCACCAGGTCTGCACACATCCCAGGAGGGATTTTGTCCCACTCGTCAGATTTTCTCCAAGTCATCACGGTTTCGAAAAAGTTGTTTGGCAACTCGAACCTTCATCACTCTCCAGATTTTCTATAGGATTAAGGTCTGGTGACTGGCTAGGCCACTCCAGAACCTTAATGTGCTTCTTCTTAAGCCACTCTTTCGTTGCCTTGGCTGTGTCTTTTGGGTCATTGTCATGCTGGAATACCCATCCACGAACCATTTGCAATGCCCTGGCTGAAGGAAGGAGTTTCTTACCCATGATTTGACAGTTCATCTGCCTTTTGATGCGGTGAAGTTGTCCTGTCCCCTTAGCAGAAAAACACCCCCAAAGCACATATTTGATGGTGGAGATGGTGTTTTTGGGGTCATAGGCAGCATTCCTCCTCCCCCAAAGACTTAATGCCAAAGAGCTCCATGTTGGTCTCATCTGACCACAACACTTTCACCCAGTTGTCCTCTGGAGCATTCAGCTGTTCATTGGAAACTTCAGACGGGCCTGTAAATGTGCGTTCTTGAGCAGGGGGACCTTGTGGGCGCTGCAGGATTTCAGTCCTTCACGGCGT
Source organism: Chologaster cornuta (assembly GCA_025434125.1). NCBI lineage: Eukaryota > Metazoa > Chordata > Actinopteri > Percopsiformes > Amblyopsidae > Chologaster > Chologaster cornuta. The sequence continues at coordinate 382,804 of JAODVN010000021.1, forward strand.
AGTGTGTTTCCAATTGTTTTCTCTGTGACCATGGTCCCAGCTGCCATGAGTTCAAAGACCAGATCCTCCCGTGTAGTCCTGGGCTGATTCCTCACTGTTCTAATGGTCAATGCAACTCCACAAGGTGAGATCTTGCACGGAGCCCCAGACTAAGGGAGATTGACAGTTATTTTGTGTTTCCTCCATTTGCGAATAACCACAACAACTCTCACCTTCTCACTAAGCTGCTTGCAATGGTCTTGTAGCCCATCGCAGGCTTGTGTAGGTATATAATCCTGTCCCTGACATGCTTGGACTGCTCCTTGGCCATGGTGGAGAGTTTGGAATCTGATTGATTACTTCTGAGGATTACTTCTCTTATCTGGAGCACTCCCTTTAAGAGTGTGCTCCTTATCTCATTTAGAATAAAAGACACCTGGGAACCAGATATCTTTCTGATTGAGAGGAGTCGAATACTTACTCATTAAGATGCAAATGAATTTATACAGTTAATGTCTAATGTCAAACCTAATTTGTTAAAAAATGTAGGGGGGTGTATTGACTGGGTGTATTGATCGTGCAAAACAAGAACTGAAGTTTGTGATGAATGTATGTTTGGGTTTCTGAGCAATATGATTTGGATTCAACATAAGATGTAACTACTGTACATAAAATAATGATATTGGGTCTTTGAAGGCAGAAATAAATGTGAAGTATTTTCTGTCTAAATTAGATATTGTAACAGGTGAGGAGGAGCGGCAGGGGGAATAGATAAAAAAAAACGAACTTTGTTTTAAACCTCAAAGCTTGTTTTGTTTGTCAGCTCATTGTGAAGACATGCATATTTAACTATTTAATTTGTAACAGGCCATTACTAATTATGAATGTATTAATAAGCATCTATTCATGGTTAAACTTTCCTGTGATATGCAAGTGTCCACAAGGTGGTGTTGTGTTCTGGGAAACACTACTATGCCTTGCTGAAGCAGAGGGAAGCATCAGCAGCCAATCAGAACACAGCACTCATCCGCTTAGAGGAGCTGTGCCCTTTCCCCCTTTATGCTCTGCAACAGGAACTCAGGAGATACACGAATGCTAAAGGTAGCTTGACCCCACACAATGTTTCTCACATGTAACGTACAAACCCTGATTTCAGTGTGAGTTTGAATAGTAAGCTTCTATACTGTTTTAAATCCATTCCTGTAGAGTTCATCTGGAGTCAAGAGGAACCTCAGAACATGGGTCCTTGGACGTTTATAGCACCTAGGTTTGACCAGCAGCTGGCTTGCAAGGTGAGCTGTGGCTGAAATGGTACAGTAGGCTGTATAGTTGGGCCATAACTATCCATATGGTAAACAAGTAACTTAAGCCGACTTACGCCATCGGTACCAGGTATCTGTCTGTTAGACACGTCTATTACATTTGGTTTAAAAGGGCAGGCACATTCATAAGAAATCCTTGGCAGGTGATTGGATGAACATATGAGCCAGCAAATCATGTTTGTACCACTCTCGCGGTAGAAGAGAAGAGTGAAAACATATTTTCCATTGAGAAAGTAATTTGCTCTTCAAATAAATGTGAATAAAACTGATTATATATTGCGTCACCTACATTATGTTCTGTAGGACATGACGTTGCTAAATGTCTCCTTCATCACTTCTTAGCAACGGCCATAGCCCACACACAAGGTTTACCGGCCTGAAACACGATTTCGAAGTCAAACTGAGGCTGGCGAGACACGATGGTCTTCCAATGCTACTGTACCCCATCCTTACAGAGTAAATGTTTAGTCATTAAGAAAGGGGGGCGAACGTAATCCAATACACCTTTTGTCCAGTTGTCCATTCTGTGTGCACTGAACAATCAACATGTGTAGAACACAGCCCTGGTTGTGTACATTGGAACACAAAGTTGTGCATTCTGCACCATGCAGCGCTACGTCCAATGTGTGGGGGCAGAGCATTGGTTATTTTGTTTTGGGGTCAAATAACCATCGTTCTCCAGCATGGTGTTTAAGTCAAGAAATAATTGACCATGCTGGTCATTAAAGAGCAATGTAGAGCCATAGTTAATCCACTTGGATATCTGGACCACTTCCAATTCTGCTTTGGTTTTAAATATTCTCAGACCAGTCAACTGTTACTAGAGGTATACATGTGGCTGCAGGTTTTGGTAAAGGCACAGTCCTGCTGCAGGGTGTTATTTTCAACAGGCGTCTTCCACATGCCGATGTGTATAGGTTAAAAGTAACAGGCAGTTTATTGAGCATCACATTCTACAAACATAACACTCCTCCTCAATTGCTTCCCAGCTCCGGTTGGTCAGCCGGCCGGCTCTACCTGCCCCTGCTGTGGGTATTGGTACCTTGCATCAGCAGCAACAAGAGGCCATCCTTTCTGCTACGTTCTCATAAGGCACCTGAACACAGGGTACAGAGGCGGATGGTCTGCAAGGATTAAAGAGGTGTTATGTGTTGATATTGTTTGATGTTTTGGGGGGATACCCACAAACCTCTACAATATTATACTACCAACACATTGTACTTATGTCCAAGGCTGCTGACAGGACTCATGGTACCTCAGGTGGTGGACATGGTTCAACTGGTATAGTGTAGATTTCAAGTACACTTGATTATGAGAATAGTGTTGATAATCATGGTATTGTGTTGGTGTTCTTCAATGTGTCTATAAGCCTTAGAGGAAAAGTGTACAATATGATTGTAATACAGAGACACTTATGGTTTGCCACTCGTCACTAGTCTAGTGACGTTATCTTGCCTCTTTCTGGCTCTGCATTTGAATTAATCCATCAATATTTTAATCATTTAATGACCTTAAACTTTTACTTTACCGAAGATGTGTTCATTAGACCTTCCCAGCTTGAAGGCAGATGGTGTAATGTAATCACAAATCATAGAAACTATTTATGAAAAAGGCATCAGATGTCCTGACCTGTATAACAGGTGCATGACACACACTGGGTGTGTCACACAAGTCTAATTATTTAATTAACTGGATACTGTGAAGGTTATCAAATATAATGATCAACATCTTCATCTGCTTATTTGTAGTCGGGTCGCGGGGGCAGGAGATTTTATTTTACAAGCATCTGTTTTTTACCAGTATAAATAAATATATTCAATACAACAGTTGTTTATTTATAATATATGTATACTGTATGGATTCATATTTTTATGTTTTTTTTAAATGATCAAATAAGAAATATGCCTAAGGAATGGAGCTCAAACTACATTTTTTTTTATGACATTGTTGTCCATCAGGCTTTGCATGTTTTAAATATGCACATAAATCAAACGATGATGCAATTTGATATACATCTTTTATATTTATATATATAATGTATTTTTTACAATTGAGGAACAACACACGGCACATACACTATAGTTCCCACTCGATCATTTGATTTGGCGCAATGCGAAGACTTAAATGGCTCACCTACACGCTGTAGCTTGTCAGATACATAGGCGGGGGCAGACTCCCACTCACGCTGCCAACAATCAAAGGGCGGTCTGTGTGACTCAATACAGCGGTTGGGATGCACCGACTTCGTGGTGTTATTTTCCAAGTAGCCAGACCGTACCACTGCGACGACACACCATAATGTGGAGCATTTAAATGTTTGGGGAAATTGAAAACAAGGAGTCTCCGAATCTGCTACGTCAAACATAGTATTGAAACGCCCTCGTGTAAAGGACACATCTCCTTTATCTGGTGTGGTTACGTACTGTATGGATGGGCTGAGTAACACGGGTACATACTGACAAATAGGAATCCCTCGGCGAGAGACCTGGGTGAGATAGGCTACACTACTTTTAGTCTACGAGACTATTCTTGTGAAATGGCGAGAGAGAACGGAGAGGCAAACGACGGGTCATGGAAAAAGAACGTCGATGATATCAAGAAGATATTTGACTTCAAAGAAGTCCTTGGAACGTGAGTACTTAATAATCGGAAACATACGACTATACCAGATATAAAACTTTGAAGCATCTTTACAGCTGCGCACCATTGTTTAGAAAAAACAATGGCTCAAGCAAGGGAGATGACAGCTGTTGAATATTTGTAATTAAATCACGATGCCTCTGCGAAGCAAAACAATGCAAAGGCTTGAAAAATGCTACATTGTGCAAATAATGGTGTCCATCGTTTTAACAACACGGTGTAGATGCTTGGTAAGATATTTAAACACGTGCAAATATTGAGGGTATGTATACGTGCTTTTCACAATGGAAATAAAAACTAACGGAATGTATTTGACAGACATTATTGACATGTCACGCAGGGATATTGTGGGTTTAACCCTTTGCTCGTCTCCACTCTGATAACCTACAGGGTGTAAACCGAAGCACCCATTTTCATTAAGCAAGTAATTCATAATTCATGTGCTAAACCTAATCGTTCAGTATCCTAGCCTATAGACTACAATACAACATAACCTACTGGATCGAATGTCTATGCCTACTCATTTGGTTAAGTTAATCAAAATGAAATTAGGCGGTTTTGGTGTTTTATATTTCTAAAGAACTAGATTAAACTATTAATAAGTAAAACACAACGTGATGGCTTGTCTATATGGGGACATGCAGTTGGGGATGCAGTTTAGAAATTGCTTTCCTTTTGTTTACTTTGTTCTTCAGTTAGTTTTGCTTGATTTCATGCTTTTCCTTCAGCAGGCCTACTGTAGCCTACATTTAATTCAGTTCCAGAGAGGAACTAAACTCATACGTTAAAAGGACATCTCTCATGTTTTCTGCTGAAGGGCATATTTAAAAAAAAAGACTGACATATGGAAATAGCTTTATTATGTGAACTTCCACATACACCATTATTAAAATAACAGTTGGATTCTAACCTGGATGTTCATCAAGGGAAGAGAACAAGGCTCACTGTTTGTACAGTTGAAGGAAGCGTGCGTCAAGGGAATAATTTATCAGAGATGATGTGTTTTGGACTCCAGTGTCCTTGTATAGTGGCAACCTGGCCCTCATACATTTTAAGGAGACTGCACAATTCATGGGCTGTCATTGGATACAACAAAATATGTAATTCGAACAGAGTACTAATATGATTGCTTATGCCACCGGAGATGCTTTCAAAAAATAACTTTTAAATACATGTTTTCTTCATGGTTATACAGCTAAATTAGTTTCATATTTGGACCACCAGTCTCCCCAAAAACTCTTTAGCCTGCCCCGAGTGTGTTGCATTAACACAGACCTGTGTATTTTGGCACTTGATGCTGTAATGGGTTTGTGATTCATAACTGCTCAGCTGGCTCATCTGTCGCAGTCAGTAGAGAGACAATCCCCATTTTCATTGTTTTTTCATCCCAGGATTTAATTTGTCTCATCACGAAGGTCTCCTGAATATGACCAGCAGTGAATCATCGCCTGTTTTGTCTAAACAGTAGCCAGGTGGAATGAGCAGACATTTACGCCCACCACAAAACTCAGTCATACAGGCCACGTTTACCATCGTTAGCCCCTTATTGTAATGCCATTGTGCTTTTGTGTTATTGATCACGTTTGATTTCAAACGTCGGGGGTGAAGGCCTATGCCTGTATCGGAGGCATTGCTGTGTAGAGGCCTCAACGCTTAGCAGGCGACTCAGCAGGTCAGCAATGGCTGGAGAGCTGCTGCCTGTCTTCCTCGCTCACTCAGCCAGGCAGCTTTGTCTGGGGATTACACATGGACCCATCTGGAAAAAGACTTGGCGCAAAAGGCGTGGACATAGTTGATCCCTTCTCTTTTGCCGCCCCTTTCCCTTACAGTATGTTCCTCGCCAGGATTCCCCCTGTTGAAGGACCGAAGAGGATAATCCTCCTGTAGCTCCCCTCCTGGCAGACCTTACCCCGTTAATGCGTCTGTCCTCCCCTCTGTAATAGGCCGTGCAACATCGCGTTTGTGTAATGTGATTCCGGGAGTCACTGTTGCTGTCTATGTATGTAATTTATTTTCCTTTTTATATAAAACATGGGGACACTTCTCATTCAGTCCACTATGTTCCCTGGGTTCAGCGGTGAGTTGGTGTGTCACTCACACCAACAAGTGAATGTGGCAATAAACAGTTCTATACATAGAAGCACTCTTAGATTCTTGGCTGCCCACTGGTGATTGTGAGGTTTCCACAGTTCAAAAGGAACTTTGAATGCTGGGAACAGAAAAGCTGCAGCTGTGTTAGTAATGGTCTGAATATCACGCAGTAGCCAGTATGCGCTAATGAGGTTTATACTAAAGCCATTGGTACTTGGTGGCTGCGGCTTGCTTCAGTTCTTATTCTGGTCCCTTAAGCTGCTATTATTTTGAGGGAGCAAATTAAGTAACACCTTTAAAGATCCCAATGGGCATGTGACCTGATGCATATAGGCCAGCATGGTGTGCGTGCAGTGCACTGCACACTACGTTAAGAACCAAGATGCTCATTGTTGACCTGCCCCATAAGAAATGCGTGATTAAATACACAGCTGCCTGAAAATGCTCTTTCTCAGTGCTTTCTCATGTTTCCCATTCCCAAACTTAAAAGAACTCTTGATTTTTATTTGTTTCCTCTTGGGTTTTGCCAGAAAGGGATGTTTGGTCCTACTGCATGGGTCTTTACTGTATTAATGTAGTCTTTGAAACCAGATTATTGTAATTGCTTATGGATATTGTGGCACATTTAGCTGCCGTATATAAGCTTTACTGTTAGTCTGCAAGTTAATGATCAACAGGTAGTGTTTCCTATCTGTTATTAAGCCGTACCTGGTCCAGATGTAAGGGGAGGTAACAACTGTGGCCTCACTGTGTGGATTTGCTCCCTCCAGCCTGTGGAGAGGCTCCGTGCCTCTTGAAAGCAGGCAGCGTGCATGTGAAACGGCAGCTAGGCAACTGAGATGATGGGAGACCTCTGTTGCTTTTGCTGGAGCAATATCAATTGCTTTATTAAACCTCCAGTCCCTTCAAATGCACCACACTAATTGGAAATGCCTTAGAATAAAGGTGAATAATCTCTGGTAAACCAACCGTGCCACCAGTGACCATGTTTTGAAAAGAGGGGGCAATTAAATGCATTTGATTAAAAACCCGACTGACAGTATATCGACTACTACTTGCAATAACACGTGTCTATTCAACTTTTCAAGATGGCGACTGTGCTTTAGGGCATTTAAGGGCAGACAGGCGTGTGACGTAACTGGCTTTTATTACTTTACTATTATTTAAGCAATATGGTTATTCCTTAGAGCACTTGATTATACGTTTTTTACATCCTTAATAAATTGTACATAAGATTCATTTGCTATTTAAACCAAAACAAGTGTTCAGCAGTGGGTCCACCTGGAGTTTTTTCAATTTTGTTGTGTTGAGTCTTGTTTTGTTGAGTTCTATAACTCATTACCTTAATGCATTTACACAATATGATTCACTGTGATTATGCCACAGAAGCACAGGCCGTGACTCTTGGTGAGCCGCACACCTTCCCCCATTTGCTTGGCAAGTGTCACAGTGATTTCCCGGAGACCGGAGTTGGTCATTCGGAAACAAATGATGGCGCGCCATTCGGTTGCAGGACACACTGCCACTGGTAGAACAAAATCTACAGCGCCAGCCGTCGCAAAGCATGAAAAGCCATTAGCCAGCCAGGCTCTGCTATCTGTTCAAGTGACGTACTGGCGTGTTGCTTTAATTGCAGATTGTTGCACGCGGTTCATACTGCGATACTGTGTAGACGGGGGTCTGTTGCAGTGGGAGGAAGTTGAGCGGGTTCCTGCATCAGCACAAAGCTTGCCCACCTCCCATCGTCCAGCATCGTGATCGCAAACCGCTGTGCAGTCCCAAGTTTTCAGTATGCGTCGTAATGGGATCACAGCATGTTTTTAACACGGACTCCCTCAATGGAAGGCTCTGCTCACTCGCTGTAAACACATACTATGTGATTGTCAGAGGCCAGTGTAGCAAATGAGAGTTCTCAGTAAACACATATGCACCTGCTTGTGTGTGTGGGAGCCGCCATATGCATGCTTCCAGCTGATATCACACCTCTTCTTCCTATGAATGAATGATTGATTAATGCAGGGAACATTTCCATGTACAGTAGGTGATTATCTTGTCACTGTCAGGAAGTCGTGCAGCTACGCGTGGGCCCCGGTGAGATCAAGGAGAGAAAGCACCCAGCCAAATGTCTGCAGGCTTCCTGTGGCTTTGTGACTGTGCTACATTTGTCCTAGTGCAGCATGCATGAAGCCCTTTGTGTACATGCAAACCAGTCATTTGACAGACACGGGCCTGGGCGTGGAGGAAAGCAGACTGTTAGGGAAACGGTTGGCGGTGGCGGGTCCTCGCAGCAGTAACGCATAACTGCAGCGAGGATGCAGCAACTGCTGCAACCATCCAGCTGGTAATGTCCTCGATTCCCTCACCTACGCAAGCCCTTGAGTCTTTATATTGCCTAAAATGATGTGCCAGAATGAGGTCATAGGCGTGTGTGTGTGTGTGTGTGTATGTTTGTGTGCGCACGTGCTTCATGTCCTCCCTTCATACAGACATGGCATTCTAAATGGTGCCTCCCATGGCCTGACTGTGACCTGCTGTTTGTCCTTGCTGCATGTTGGTGTTGTGTTACTGTGTCTGTGCTAAGCCCCTCCACCCCCACCCCGGGGAGCACACAGGGAAAGGATTAGAGAGGATTTGATGCCTACTGGGAGGACTTAATGGGTGCCTCCAAGTCCACTGGGAGATGCTGATTAGGTGGAGAGTATACACGTATAACGACTGCCCCACTGCCTGACCTGTGCGTCAGAAAAGGTATTTCTCTGTTCTGTACGCATGTGTGTCCCCATTCATCTCCCCAGCGAGTCTTTCGGAAGCTTTACACGCCTTGATTGTGTTTAAAGTAGGTGTACATGAATTTCTTCTCCAGCGCGTGGCTTTCTGAAGCCCTACTATGTAGGCTATGTTGTTCTAATGGTAGGGACAACATAGAAGAGCAATTGGGGAGAGATCATCGTGGTTCCAAACGAAAGCTTGTTTTCACACTAAAGTCCCCTTTTGTGTGAAAACCGGCATTTCCGGCATAGCTCGGGTAAGTAGTGTCCCTTTCAACAACCCAGTTGCGTTCACTCAATCTATGGAGTATAACAAAGGGAGAGAATCTCATTCCCAGATGTCTTGAAATCAGCAGCTGTGCTACGTATAAGTTGGTACAAACACTAAAGCACGCTGGGGCTTTGAAGCCAGAGAGCAGGTCAAGGGTTAGTCCCGTTTCTCAGATAATATCACTTGTTTGGCTCAGGACCACTCACCAAGCTCCCTCTGGAGAGTTTCATTACGAGCTGCTGCCAGGGATGCGTGGGGGTGGTATGGGTGCGTGCTAAGGTGCCCAGGGAAAACGGGAAAGGGAAGAACGATTAACTTTGCCAGATAATCATTAAGATGTGCTGAATGTGGTATCATGGCAACAGAAACAGATTGCTTTAGTAAATAATCCCTTAATTCTATATTTGCTTTGTAAAGCTCTCATGCATAGAGACAGATGGCCCAGGAAGGCACACTATATGCCATGCTAAATGGGTGTTTTGTAAAGGTTTTAAAGGTGTTTGCCATGCTGTGAAGGCACACAAGTGTGTGTGTGTGTGTGTGTGTGTGTGTGTGTGTGTGTGTGTACACACGCACCCACCATGAGCCAACATAGAAGGCTGTTGCTGACTGTTGTGGATGTAGCGGGACCTTTAGTAAATATCCACAATATGCTGTTTGTGTACTCTGACCTGCATCTTCTGTGTCAATATCCCATGTGCTTTCAGTCTGTAAAGCTGACCAACATGTGCTCTTTCTCCCTCTCTCTCGCTGTGTCTTACAGTGGGGCGTTCTCCGAAGTGGTGATGGCCCAGGAGAAGGCCACTGCAAAGATGGTCGCAATAAAGTGCATCCCGAAGAAAGCGCTGAAGGGGAAAGAGACTAGCATCGAGAATGAAATTGCGGTGCTTAGAAAGTAGGTACTCGGGGAACCACAGCGGATTTCCCAGAACAAGCTGTTATAAAGGTCACTTGTCAGTGCTCTGCTTGGGGTGACTTCTGGCCTTCCTCCCAAGGCTGGCATAAATGGCCTGTAATTGATGGGGCAAGTGTGGTACGGTTTATCCAACTGGGACTTATTTGGAAGGACTTATTCATCCATTTATTACACATGCACACACCCTATTGTTAGGGGACACCACATTGACCACCAGGGCTGCTGGGCAATTCTCAGTCTTGACAAGAACACAGTTGCTGTCTGCAGTAGTTGTTATACTTTGACCCTTTCGTCTTTATAATGGGTTTTGTTATTTTAGCTGAATCAGTTGGTTTCTCAGACACTGGCTCCAACACCTTCATTGTTGTTTACGCCCACATACATTTGCAAGCTTATTTTTCACAAATGATATTTCAATTGTTGGAACAAAGTGTCTAATAAAGGTTGTGTACAGAATTCCAAGTAACAGTACCAGTTAAAATGTGAATCCAACCCTAGTACTCTTTAACAGTTTTCTTCTGTGTGGCTGCTGGAACTTTTTTTTGTTTTTTAAGCACATGGACACACACTCACAGCAAACACTCAAAACGTTGTATAGAAAGAAGGAAATGCACCATTGTTAATATTGATGAAGCGGGGAAATGGTTCATTTCTGTAAAAGGTAGTAAATGATGTGGCTTAAAGAGATGAACAAAGGCTGATAACAAGGCAACTGAATATTGTGGTTTTCCTCACAGGATAAAGCATGAGAATATTGTGGCACTAGAGGACATCTACGAGAGCTCAAACCACCTGTACCTCATTATGCAGCTGTGAGTACCATATTTCAGTTCTGTTAGTTCTGATATTTATGCAAAGACTAACCACATTTTACCACACCACCAAGACTTGAGACCATGTCTTGAGACTACAAGACATGCATTATTCATTAAGAGAATATCATAAAACACAAACTACCATGAGCACTGAGGAAAATGACACTGTGCACATTTTATTAAAGATAATAATACTGATCTTAATTTTCTAAAATCATTCTGTCACCATTGTTGTTTTTTTTGGCAGGGTGTCTGGTGGTGAGTTGTTTGACCGTATCGTAGAGAAAGGCTTCTACACAGAGATGGATGCCAGTAGACTTATTCGTCAGGTCTTGGATGCAGTTAACTATCTACACACTCTGGGCATAGTGCACCGAGATCTTAAGGTATCATTTTATATTAATCTATATATATTACACCGCTTTGCAGTTCCATGAATAGAACTGTATATGTATTGTAGTCGCAGTATAAATGTGCCATGTTTTTTATTTTCTAGCCAGAGAACCTGCTGTATTTCAACCCCCATGATGAATCCAAGATCATGATCAGTGACTTTGGCCTGTCTAAAATGGAGGGAACAGGTGACGTTATGGCCACTGCCTGTGGGACCCCTGGATACGTGGGTAAGCCTGGCCTTGGAGCTCGTGGGTTGTTTTGGAATAATGTTCATTTCACCACTTAGCCAAACATGACGTTGTCTAATCTCCACTCTGTCATTGGCTGATTTTGACCGTCTCCAGCTAATCTGGGCCACCACAAACTGTTAGTTTAGCAACTATTAACCACTGTCATAAGGAATAACAATCTGGTAGCAAATGGAATGTTGTGTGTATCAGTAATCGTAGCCGGTCTCAAACTGTGTCCAGTAGATCACTGGATTACCAACCATCTTGTCACATCAATGCTTTGTAATCCCATTTTTCTCAGCTCCGGAGGTCTTGGCACAGAAGCCGTACAGCAAAGCAGTGGATTGCTGGTCTATTGGGGTCATCGCCTACATTCTGTGAGTGACATTTTCAGCAGAACATGTAGTTTTCTTACTACTCTGGTCTTTTTTTTGTATTTTGGATGGGCAGAGG
>JAODVN010000021.1:394784-413180 GCA_025434125.1 Chologaster cornuta
TGTGTGTGTGTGTGTGTGTGTGTGTGTGTGTGTGTGTGTGTGTGTGTGTGTCATATTTAAGGGGCAGGCTACGGACAGCTGGTTTGAGGTTAATGTGTCACCTCTTTGGGGAGCAGCTGCTATGTGACAGGCACCACTCCTGTCTATACATAGCTGTGAATACGAACTCTTCCCTTTCTCTACTGTATTAACACAAGAATGTTGGCAATGACCTCTACTTCTGACCCTGGCAATGCCTTTTCTCCAGACAATAAAAGCTGCAGCGGCTATAAATATTAATCAAAATCTGGAATGGTCTGTTAGTAAAGCCACTTTATACAGCAGTAGCTCATTGCATTTTTACATTTTAGTAAGTGAAATGTGCTATGTAGTATTTCCCTTCCCTGACCAGTGAGGTTACAGTCCACATATTGTTGCTATGGAATAATCTCCCAGTGACTCGGCAGTCAGCAATATAAGTTAACAACAAGCATGATGTAATTCTCAAATACTTGACATTCAGTAAAGCTTTCAGGTTCTAACCTAACAGATAGTAACTTATTGCTACAGTGAATCAAAATGTATTTAATAAATCAGGGTTGAAAACAGAGACCACATGAGACCGGTTCAGAAGAGGATTATGTTTTGGACTGCATCACAGTAGCCTAAGTGGAGTAGTGAACGTTGGCATCCAAAAGAAAGATGGTGGATTCTTGTTGGATGTATTTTCAGAAGTGATGCGTTGTATGAGAACTACTGGTCTAAACTATTATTGTGAGAAATGATTGACAGACAAATGCTGCTTTTCCTCAATCTGTACATGGCTTGTTATTCAACCCAGATACTCAAGTTACAGCATAAATAAAGTTGTAATATCAACTCCTTACACAATTGCATTATGCATGTAAAACCCCTTGTTTGAGCAGAGTACAAAACAATGCAAAACCATGTGTCCTTTTTGATAGCTGCAATCTAATATTTTTCTGTGGTACTTCTGTTAAAGGAATTTTTGTTAGAATATTTTCGTTATAATCATGAACTACATTGTGAGAAGAAGACATTTGCACTAAATTCAGATAGCCAATGGTTCACTTCTCAAAGAAACAACAGCCTACATTTATTTTTCACAGTATATCATGGGTTTTAAACTGCAGCCTGGCCAGCCTTTAAAGTACACACTCTCAGGTGTTTGCAATTAATGTTTGTCTTTGGGAGAGCAGAAAAGGTGAGCCGATTGGAGAAATATGTAAAGGGGTCTAATTAATGCTCTCGCTGATGCTAATGATGCTCCACACACAAACACCAGGCGACTTGATTCAGGCCCAGATCAGATCACCCTATAGCCTGCTTCTAAGCGATTATCTGTATATGGAACAAAGGACCGTGTGAAAGCCTGACTGCCGTTTGTCTGGAGCTGTTCTATATAAGTATTTGTCATTTCAACATTATATTTATTATCTGCTTTTCAGGAAAATGAAGCAAGACTTCTTATTCAGTCGCAATCACATATGGCTCAGTCTCTGCCTACCAGATCAGTTGGACAATATCTCTAATCTCTCTATCAGAGACAATTATCTTTTCATCTCTGAGCTATTTAGGCTGGCTATTCAACCCATTCATAACTAATATTATATAATGCTTGTGCATTTGTTACAGAATGTTACTTGTTAAACCCTTGATGGGAAATATTAAATGTAGACACATGTATTTGGGCAATTTCTGAATAGTATGCAGTACATACAGCATACACGGGGAATGCTATATCTAAAGTGATAGTTGCATCACTATTATGTAAATCAGTTAGCTCATAGTGGTAATAATTGACAGATTCAGCCAGTGTTCTGTCAATAACTCACCACAATATTGCACAATACTATTTAACATCACAGCGATCACCAGAATAGGTCTATACAGCATTTGTATATTGTTTGACAATTGAATACTGAGAATTGTCTTCAACATGTAAATGATTGTCTCTACAGGGACTGGGGTGGGAACATGTTTTCTGCCACTAAATGGTGTACAGTTGGATGTGCTAGTGCTGCCATCATGCTTGGCCCTATTCTCCTGACACGCCTGACTGAGAGTCAGGCAGGCTGGCCGCTGGTGTGGCTGGGTCACACAGGTAGTCTGCAACCTGACCTGTCACTCAAGCTGCCATGGCGTCGGTGTTTAGTAACGTGTTTAGTAGTAACGTCAAGTTTGACCAGCACTCATGCCCGGGCTTCCCCAGACCCTAGCCACAGATCATTGGGAAATGGTCATGAATGACACATTCACATTTGGTCCACTTACCACAAATGACAGCTACAACTTGTAGAATGAGCTGCGAGTAGGTGGGGTTTCCACTGAAAGACTGAAGAGGCATACACGGTAGCTAGATATCATGACACAATTGTTATTCAGCAAATTTTAGGAGATGTTCATTTAGCTTCCTTGTGTACTGACATTGAAAGCTGGTGGGTAGTGTGGTGAAAATGTAAAATTAACCAAATTGCAACATTGTGTGATTTTTAGCATGTAAAGCACCTACTTCCATTAGATTATTTATGAAGTTTTTTATTTCTTAAAACCACATCAATCAAAACCAGAATTATTGGAATACTTTTGGAATAAAATAGATTAGTTGCCAATGGTTCAAACGATTGTTTTAGTCCAAAATTGTAGCATTAGTAACATTTGTTTATGGGTTTGGGAGAGGATATGTATGTTTTGCATGGTTACATCGACCCAATGGGCAACAGCATTGACGTCAAGTCAAGCGCGTTTCGATATGGTGGTAGGCCTAGATGAGGCGTTCAAAACAGTGGTAGCAACGCCAGTTGGTTCAACGCTGTTAACTAGTGATGAACCAGAGGCAGTTTTACTTTGTGACCACCGTGTGTCTTCTTACACGAGGCTAGTTGTTGAGCACTTTCATGACCGACATATACTGTAATTTAAAAGTAAATATTTTTTCTCTTCAGTGTAATTTTGTTATAATATGGCTTCTTGGCGAAGCGCTGAGCTGTCGAAATTAGGAATTTAAGTTGGTTGAACAATGGTATTACCAACTGCACACGCTTAAACAATATCGTGGGGCATTCTCTTTCTTTGGCACGTTTCTACCACTTCCTGGTTTCATTGCAGCATACACATGCTGGAGAGCCTGGTTGCCATACTCGGCACGGCGTAGCTGGCTGTTCCTGTAAAGGGGCCTACTGTTTTACCCATGCTTTTGCCGCATACAATGCTGCCTTACTCTCTAATGGAGCAGCTCCTTCAGACATGTCCTTATTGTTTTGGCCAGGGTGAGAAAAGCAAGGCTGAGCTCACGCATACCAGCAGTCACGTTGATCCTCCCTCTTCTAGCTCAGAGGAGTAATTGGGGGCAGGGAAAGTGGGGTCAGTGACGTGAGGGGTTTCAGCCCCGTTGGAGTCGCTGACAGGTCACAACCTCCCTCTCCCTGTAGGGTTGGTAGCTGCTGTCACGTGATTAGTGGAGTTTTCAAGCGCCGCACACATTTTTCTTTGACAAAATGCATTGTCCGTTTATGGATTGACTGACTGATCGGAAGCCACATGCTCTTTTCGGTGATTAACATGATGTCAATAGCAACGACTTCTTCAGACACTCAAGAATGTCCGCACCCAGGCATGTTTCATGCTGGCTACCTATAGAATAAGATAGCTACGGAGATGACTTCATAAGCACTGTAGTTTGATGGCGCGTCAATTACTGCGCGTGGGAACCTGTATACAGTGTGGCGCATACATGCTGCATGTATGTTTGTATGTATGTATGATCAGTTCATAACGGGCTATATTTAGACTGATTGGCCAATCGCTGCACAACGAGAAAGCTGTCCAAATCCATTCACTGGCTGGTCATTTGGTGCACTACTAGACTAAACCTCAGGCATCCAGATGATCACTGTCTTGTGTTCCCGGTCAGTGCTGGACAAACAGTAGATAGTTTAAATACAATATATAATTCAGCTGCGGCTATGATCTATTCAGAGGATAATAATCAGTTGCTGTGGCAACAAATCCCAATCAGTAGCACGCACATGCACACGCACACAGCTCGGTCTGGCCTATACTTAGGGCAGCATGGGTATGGCTAAAGGAGCAGGGACCATGTCCAAAGCTCTATATTCAATCCCACAGCAGGAACTTCAGCCAGAAGATGTAGTTTCTTTCCCCCCCATCCACCCCAGGCATACTTGTTTCATATCATATTGACTGAGTTCATTATGCTACATTATGCTCGCTGATATTCCAGTTAATGTCATTATCAAGAGATTATTTGCCATTTTACAAAAATTATAATAAAAATGATTTGTATTTTAGATTTGGTTACATCCTCCCTGTGGATATTGATGGGCTTTTACAATAATGGGTAATCTCGTATGTATTGTATGCATGCACCCCCTTATTTAGCATTTAGTATAGAGATTATGTAAATTGTTAATGACAGGCGACCACCTTCAAACATATCTACACACCTGAATGCTGATTGCCTCGGTGGCCCTAGGAGTCTTGTTTTGTGATTTGCATGGGCAGCTTTGGTGCCAATCTACCTCTTGTTTGTATCTGATCCCGTAGGCCCTGCAGCAGAAGTGACAGTTAAGTCAGTTTCCTCCCATTTGCCCAGCATAGCTATATCTATGGTCCCTGCCCAATGGCTGTGGATAGAACAGGCTGTATTGTATTTTAATGCATGCAATATGTATTTCCTCTCCTCATTGTGCAGGCTCAGTCAGTGTGGCAGTGTGCCTTACACTCTGAAGGCCAAGCACCACAGGCAGACTGTTGGGCAGACGCTGGGCCCTCTGCATTACTCATGTGAATTCTTGTTTGCTCTTACTCACTATTACCTCAGACAGGGCACAAGTCTTGATCTGCACCAGCGGAGAAGCAGCGGCCTCCCTGTTGAGGTCACAGGGAGAGGCATAGTGTTCCGCTGGGAACCTGATCTTCCCACAGTGACGTCACCACACACTTGCTTTGTCTCCACGACCTTGGTTGTTGCCGTCCTTTCTCATCTGTTTCACTGGGACAGAGTGTTGTTGTTCCCCCCTCCCCCACATTAAATGGACGTGCGTGTGTCTGTGTGAGAGAGGGGAACAAGATGCAGCGGGAGATGTTCGGCTGTCCAAGGACTTTACTCTGACACCCATCACACAAGGATCTCTCTGTTAGGGTTTCCAAGGGCTGGCAGACCAGCGATGGCTGAGTCATAATTGGCGATGGAGTGTTGATTGGGGCCTTGACATTTCCAGCCTTGTGATCTCGCTGTGTCATTGCTCACCGTCTGACTTGTGTGTGGGATTAAGAAATAACAGCTGCAGGCTGATTATGCAATGTCCCACTTCATTCATGTCGAATGTGGTTCCACTGCGGCTTCGTTCATTTAGTTTTTCAATGTCGGGGCCTGTTTGACCACAAACGGAAACGTTGTTTAGTTACAGTACAGGTAAGCTTAATTAGCATTGGGTTTCCACTACTTACTGTTACGTGTTGATGTTATGTTTTAGAGTGCCCCTCAATTTGCTTAAGTATCATGCGATGGGAGGATAGAGAAGTGTAAACGCCTAGGGTCTCTACACAAGAGGAATAGAGAACATGGTTTTTGTAATGCTGGTTTCAACCACAATGGCAGATCTGGAAGCATCAGGTCAAAAGTGTGCCTGTGGTGACTGTGGCGGTGAAGCTATCTGCGCTCTTAAGCTATATCTGTGCCTACCGCTGTCTCTCTTCCCTCTCCGTGTCAAGGCCTCCCCTTCCCCAGAGCTCCATGGAGAGGATGAAGAGGTTTAAGCGGCGCCTCTCTCAGACTCTGCGAGGCAGCCACACCATCGACGAGTCGCTCTCCGAACTGGCCGAGCAGATGACCATCGAGGAGAATGGCCTGAAGGACAGCGGTAAGCCGGTTTGCAATACGGTTGTGTCGTCTTGCTTCACACTCGTGTGTGCGTGCGTGTGTGTGTGTGTGTGTGTGTGTGTGTGTGTGCGCACACACACTTTGTCTCTGTGTTCCATACAGGTACATTTCACTTTGTTGCATCATTCAGGTGGTGGTGACGGTCCGTTAAACAAAGGCAGAGTGGCAGAACAGCTTATCTCTTTATTTTCCTGATATTATTCCTGATTGTTCAGGAGCGATGAAGGGAACAGGCCTTGGTGCCTTAACACAATGTTGCCATGGTCCTCCAGAAACATTCCAGAGTTACCATGGCAGTGTCAAGGCAACTTGATCGACTGTTTAAACCAGCCGGGCATCTTAATGCATCCTTTGCTGGCCCCCTCCCTTGTGCCCCACAGTGAGCCCCAGAGTACAAGCAAAAGCTTTTTCTCTCTGCAAATCTGTGCATCCACTTTGGTTTTCTCTTTCTGAGAACAAACTGGGATTCATAAAGAGCTTTGTGACCAGTGATTAACACAAGCTTTGGCCAGCGCATTCTGTGCTTGACAAATGGATGCAGAAAGGCATATTTAGTGTGTGTGAGACAAAGAGGATTTCGGCCCAACGGTTAGTAGGATAGAGAGCAGGCAGTGGCCAGATGAGATGTTATCTGAACTGTTATGATTGTGGAGGCGTTGGGCTGCTTATCTGATTATGCAACACGTACACGACAGTCTGGTGGCTGGAACAGCTGCTGCAGAGATATGGCAGTGCCTGGAGAGACGTGTGTTTGATATTTGCATGTAGTATGTAGGAACTACTGCACATATGGTGGTAAAAGAGAGATACAGCCGTGGAAAAAATGAAAAGACCACTGCACATTGTTTAAAATGTAATAGTGTGTATATATACACGTTTTCTTTAAATGTCAAACATATAAACTGATCTACAAATAAATTACATGCAAGTAAAAATGTATAAATGGTAAAAATCTGAGAAAATGCTGCAGGGGTCTCTTCAATTCTACGTCTGTAAACCGGTGGGCAGATTAATTTATCTAACGAGTGAATATGTGCCTATAATTAGTTTCTAAAACCATTAGACTGGATATGCCTGCAGTTTCCCACAAGGGGCATCCCTATTCAGACTACTTCACAATGCATAATGTTTCCTGTGTGACCACGCCAAAGTGGTGTGGTCCATTCACGTGAACACGGCCCCAGTCAGCTGTGGTCAGGTTGACCCTAATGGTACTATAGCCAGTGAGCTACCGTGCCGCTGCATGTTTAGGAAAGTGCAAGTGAAGCACTATGTAGCTTTAGGAAACGTCCTGTTCTTAAATGATTATCAAGTCACTTTGCCTTCCATCCTGCAGTGGACTGTCCACAAGCTCTCCTGTAACTGTGGTTTTTGTCCCTCCCCTTCCCCTACCACCCACTCCTTCCAGAGCCCATGGTGAGAAATGGCCGGCCTCCATCGGCACACAGTGTCCACTCCTTTTTGCACCAGTACACGGGCTCCTTCAAGAAGCCACCGCTGCGCCGGCCGCAGAGTGTCATTGGAGGAGGGCTTGGCTCCCTCATGGCCATGCCGCGCCACAGCAGCCGCTTGGGTGAGACACGCAGGGCATGTCTCACTTAGAGGCAGGGTCAGTCGTTCTCCAGAACGCTTGCTAACGTCCAGCTCAAAATCAAAACCAACCCCCTCAGAAGCTCCGCCCCACACATTGAAACGCATTGCGATGCCAAGTGGCGTTGTTGTTGTGAGCAGTGATCACCACTTAGTTCCACAAGTTCCTATTTATATAGCCAGGGCTGTGTGGAAGTACCAAATATGCCCTTTTTCCTGTTTGTTTTGCTCCAAATTAAATGTGTTGTGGTCACGATCACTCTTGTAGCTGGATGGCTTGGTTCCCGGCTTAAAACTCTTTAAATAAGGATATTACAAAAAGTCAATGAAGAAAATCAATGGGAATTATTCTTCCGGCACCAGAGCCCCAAAAAAAGTGAACGGTCACTGTAACGCTCTATAGGGCACACTAAGTGTTGGCACACATTGACAGCGGTGCAGAAGTAGATAACAATAGCTCCCTACCAACTACTATAAAAATGTATCGTACATGTAAAGTTTGATGATACATCATATCAATATATTGATGAAATGGAAGAAAGCCTAAACAACATAACATGTTGTCTATTTGAGATCTAAGGACTACGCTTGTCTTGCAAACATTTCAGCGTGTGTACGGTAATGCCTAGAGTGCATGACGGTAAAGCACATGAAACGAAGCGCTCTACTGTAGCAGCTGTTGTGTAAGCACGGCCAGGGACATCCAGGAGCCATCGCTCAAAGACAGCGGTCCTCTGAAGTGTGTACAGGGATCTAGCCCTAACCTCTTGTCACGGCCCCTCTGCTCTGCTGCACACCAACGTGAACACGGTGGTGTTCAGCATGGGGAAACCCTGAGGGATCACAAGCAGATCTGTTTTATGTTGAATGCAAACTGTACATTTCCGACGTCATTTTGTTTGTGTTTTGTGAACGACTACGAACGGCTTAATATTTCAAAGCTATTTCTGTTATTGTCCTCACCTAATCTTCCTCTTTCCATTAACTCCCATCCCATCTGCCTTAACCACAGACATTGTCCATGAAAATCTCAAGATGGGCTCCGACGGGGAGAGCGACCAGGCATCCGGGACCTCCTCAGACGAGGTGCAGTCCCCCGCAGGGGTGTGTATGAGGAACAGGGGAAATCGTCGAATCTCTGCCGAGGTGAGACCTGTTCTCAGCGCCTGCCTTGTAAATTGGTGTGAGCGCTGTGGAGGACAGGCCGTGTGGCATGTGGTCAGCGCTCACAGGCATGTTAAACGGTCAATGGTCCTCATGCAAATTAGGGCCAAGTTAATAATTGGAGGCATGCAGCTGGTAAAGTGCACAGTGGCCCTCCAATGTCAGCCAGACCAGGCTGACGGTGTATATTGCCTCTGATTCATTCGACTTGGCTAGTACCGCGACGGGTAATAAAGCTACGTGACAACAGATAATTTCCTCAGGAAGGAGATTGGGGGCGGGGTTTGAGGACACCGTATTTGAGAAGGCGCACCCTTTTAGGCACAGGCGTACCAGAGTGACTTGCTCTTCAGAATCTTTCTAAATGTTTTGTACTCCCTGACACTAGCATGCACGCCAATGAAAGGCTTGTCTGTCAGTCTGTGTCAGAGAGTTGCTAGGAAAGGAGCTGGCCTTCCACGAGCGGAGTACTGTTTTATTCTTTGTTTATTTCATGTTTGGCATTTGTAACTGTGCAGGTTGCTCTGGTTATGTAAACGCATTCCCAGTGGAGTTTTATTGGTCAGGTTATACATCCCTAAGGATTTCATTCAAATTAAAAAAAGTACTTGTTTATAGATAACTCAAACTATGCATTACACACAAGACGTATGTAGGGATTCAATACATCCAGCTTGTAAGTAAACAGTAATGTAGAAATGTAACTGTAATGGATACTTTAATATAGAATCCCTAGTTTAAAGTACAGCCATCCATATGATGCTGTTGACATTGGGGCAATAACTTGCATGTCCCATGTTGTTTCCTGTAGAGGAGGATCATGGGAGTGAAATGTCTTGTGATTGCTAAGCACAAGCTTCCCACTGCACTGTGTTTATTGGATGGGTCGCTCACAGGCCTCTGGGGATTTGCTAGCAGATTCCACCAAACGGAGTACAGTACTGTATGCAGTGTTGCATATTTAAAAGAGTTAAGCAGCTTCCTCCATCTGGGGCTGCTCACACACAACATCATTTTGTGTTGCACTTTCTCAGTGTCAAGTCATGCTTACAGGCAAATGTAAATGTTGACCCCAAATTAATTTACCAACTGTACAAATGCACTCTGTTGGTGCCGGTGTGAGCAACAGCTACATTAGTGTGTGGGTCCAGAGCAGCAGGCCATGCATTGGCCTGCTCTGTGTGGAGAGGGAGCCGGGCTGTTTTTAGATTACATCACGTGGATTACTCTTAATACACTCCAGATGGACGCTATTGTAGCGATTAGGCTACAATAGCAACGGGTGGACTAGACAAGTCTTCAGGTCATCTGATGGCATCTTGTATAATAAGGACTCCCACCAATCCTGACCCAGCAACATGAACGGTCGTGCAGAGGCCAATAGAACACTGTATATTCATTATAGTCATGTAAAACGCTTACTGCTGCAGTTTACTAGCACAGTGAGCGCATGTTCTAATGTCAATAAAGTGTGGCTCATATGTTTAGCAAAGAAGTAATTGCGTAAGCTAGTTTACCACAGGTTAATGCTCCAGTTACATATCCATCAAGAGGCCGTGTTTGGAAACATAGGAAGTACAGACTCAACCGTCACTACTGAAACAAAGAATCCACTCTTGCCTCAGATGACATGGTGGATTTAGCAGCCAGAGAGAGAGGAGGTAGAGGAAGTATGTGTGTTGGGGGGTGTAACAAATCCTCTAGATCTTATTTTCGTACTGGTGCCTTCTAGAAATATGTATGCCTTGTGTCATATGTCTTATAATGGATAATGTGTCTGTATATACTAGTCAAAACATACAGCACACATACACACATTTTATCGGCGCAACTCATTTAAATTGTTTAATAATGCTGTCAGATATTTAGTTTTGGATCACTACTATTTTTTTATTTAGCGCTCACTCTGTTGGCAATGTGCTTGTTTACGCTTGTTTAAGCAGGGTTTTACGCAGTGTTGACACAGTCTTAACCTGGACCCCCCTATTAGTATTGTCTGTGTGTGTGATGTGTTTGTTTTTGTTCAGGACTTGAACAAGCGTCTGTCTCTGCCGGCTGACATCCGCATACCAGATGGTTACCTGGAGAAGCTTCAGCTGAGCAGCCCGCAGTTTGACCAGCCCCTCAGCCGACGCTCACGCAGGGTCTCGCTGGTGAGAGCACTACGGCTTTGTTGTTGTGAGTGGTGTTCGCCACTGTGTTTGTGTTCCTATTTACAGGGTCAGGGCTGTGTCGTAAGTATCAGATTTATTTTCAACACGCAATGAGAGCGGTTAACTAGTGAAATGTATGTAACTATTTGGTGAGTTTCTTACAATTAACTATTAATAGCTGCCTTTTTAAATGTGTTCTTGTTGGGTTTGAAGTGCGTTTCATTCTTGTGCCCAACTTGAACAAATGACAACACCAGGGCCATTATTGACAGGTGTTCACTATAGCTCAGTATGGAGAGCAGCAGTCTTTATTGTTGATCACAATTGTGCAACTAGCAGGGCTGAAGGAATGTGCTACAGCATTCATCGCCATGATTCACTCAACAGCCCTGCTCAACTGCGATTGCCTTTCACTCAACTGGATAAATTTGCATGCACTTTGTTACTGTTAATGTGAGGTAGACAGTGTTGTAAGGAAATGTGTTCACTGCAAAGAAGCTACCGCAGAACTGCAGAGAAAGTGGAAGTTCTGGTGAGATCAGAGGTATAAAATAGACAGCTGTGCTGCAAGCAGTTAATGCTCGATTCAAAGAAACGGCATGAGCGACTGAGAACTGTAATAAGGCCTCTCCTTCAGGACACCTCCCCATAGTATTCTCTTTGTGTCAGCAGCCTGAATAATTGGTTTGTGGTGTTTGTTGTCACGTGCATCTGCACAGAAACACACACACACACACACACACACACACACAGTTTCAAAGCCAAAAGCCATTGATAGTCTTAAGTCACCGGTAAGCTATGGTTGCTCATTGTGGCCAGCCATCCAACCCAGTGTTCCTGCAAGGCCGTTATACAGTACTGGGTACATCTCCAACCTCATTAATAACATTCTCTCTCCCTCTGTCTCATATCTTAAACAGTCAGAAATTGGCTTTGGGAAGCTGGAGACCTACATCAAACTGGACAAGCTGGGAGAGGTACGTAACTGCTTTTACATTCTGTACTGACACAGGTGCACGCGCACACACACACACACACACACACACGGCTGACCCCCCCTCTCTGACCACACACTGTGTCCAGGGCACGTACGCCACTGTGTTCAAGGGCCGCAGTAAGCTGACAGACAACCTGGTGGCCCTGAAGGAGATCAGGCTGGAGCACGAGGAGGGAGCGCCGTGCACGGCCATCAGAGAAGGTGAGGGCGACGTCAGGCTCACCTTGAGGCACTGTGGATGAACATGAGTACTGCGTCGGGATGCTCTGACGTTTCTCCACTCGACAAGACGGGCCGCTTCCATCGCTTGAGAAGGAGTCCTATTATTCACGCAGCGCTTATCAGTGCTGTATTGTGAGCCATCCACAATAGTTTTTCTCTCTTGCCCCGCAGTTTCATTGCTAAAGGACCTGAAGCACGCCAACATTGTGACGCTGCACGACATCGTCCACACGGAGAAGTCGCTGACGCTAGTCTTTGAGTACCTGGTGAGATTAGAACGCCTGTTCTTCCTCTGTGCAGGCCTCATGCTATGTGTGTGAGCGCTTCTCACCCCTCTCATCCTGTCAGGACAAGGACCTCAAGCAGTACATGGACGATTGTGGGAACATCCTGAGCATTCAGAATGTCAAGGTGAGGCTTCAGGGGTAGTCCACACACTGAATCTGATGAGCTTGCATGAAAGTCTGCCCTCTGCTGGGGGTGAAGTATATGGCTTGCAGTTTTATTTAACATTTTAAAACATCTTTCAAAGTAGTAAACCCAGTAAATACATAACAAATACATCATTTACAATATAGTTGCGTATAGTGTTGAGTATATTACAGTACATTTTATGGAACTTCTGAGGAAGCGGCCTGTGGCATTGAAGGGAGGTGTATTTGTTTTGATTGGTTCATATATAAACAAGATTTCTTCAGAATGATTTGCTATACCTTTTTAAAGAATGCAAATGTGTGGAAAAATCATGGCTCCTGGTTAATCTATTCCTGGTGTAATTATTATCTATGTAAAATAATGTGTTCCATAGGGACATCTTTAAAGGGTCACTTAAAAGAATAGAATAGAATGGATATAAACGTATTGTTTTAGTGGCTCCGTCTTGCATACATTTCATTTTTGTAATTATATTCTCCAGATATTCCTTTTCCAAATCCTGCGAGGCTTAGCCTATTGTCACAGACGGAAGGTTCTCCACCGAGACTTGAAGCCACAGAATCTCTTGATCAGCGACAGAGGAGAACTCAAATTGGCAGACTTCGGTACTACATTTTAATTTATTTATTATTTTTTGTATTATCTTCTGAAGTAGCACTCTTATGTAATAGTGGACTTATTCTCTAATTGTCTATGCAGTCTGTTGACTTAAATGCTGTGTAATTCTACCTATAGTCTTCTCTTTCTAAAATCATGTTCTTCATGTGGCCGTAGGACTGGCGCGAGCCAAATCGGTCCCCACTAAGACATACTCTAACGAGGTCGTAACGCTCTGGTATCGACCACCGGACGTGCTGCTGGGCTCATCTGAATACTCAACACAGATAGACATGTGGTGAGTGGAGTGACGCACCAGTGTGCTTCCTGGGACACACTGGTAGTCTGAAGACACACTGGTAACCTGACCGGTCTCATCCTCTCCTGTCAGGGGGGTCGGCTGTATATTCTACGAGATGGCTGCTGGCAGGCCCCTCTTTCCGGGCTCTACGGTGGAGGATGAGCTCCACCTCATTTTCCGGCTGCTGGGTCAGTGCTGCCCCCTGCTGGCAAGGAAGCAGTATACCATTAAACCCTGATATGAACCCTAATCGAATTAGCTGTGGCTAATAATAAGGCCCCGTGTCAGAGTGAAAGCCTTCCCAGCTGCCATTGGTACAGACATGCTCAAACAGGAATCTTTTTGAATGTCCGTCAACAGGCACACCCACAGAAGACAGCTGGCCAGGAATCTCCTCAATCGACGAGTTCAAGTCCTACAAGTTCCCCAAATACAAGACCCAGCCCCTCATCAACCATGCACCCAGGTAGGAGTGGCAATGTGTCCCACAAGGTGGGGTCGCCCACAGATGGGCCACGGAATCTCCCCTGCATTATTGTTCTGTTGACTTTACCGTGTAATAACTTGGTCAATGTGAGCCTTTGCTTGGATTATAAAGAATCTGTTACCCTGACAGACTGGTCTTTCATAATCAGTACCCATGTACAAACCTTTCCTGCTAGCTTACTAATCACTGAAGATGGAAGCAGGCTAATTATTTAGCCCCAGGTAGTGCATCAGCTCAATGTGATTAGTGGAGCGGTGACACAGTAGCTGTATTGTTTTCTTAGCGTGGTGTTGAATGTGGTATGTGTCACTTCCTGTGCGGACATCCTGGGGAATAGAATGGCTTCCTTTTCCTTTTCGCTAGCAGCTGTGAATAACACTCTTTTCTCTCAGGTTGGACACCGATGGCGTCGACCTGCTGATGTCATTTTTGAGAGTGAGTGGCACACTATCTACCACGCACAGACAGGGTTGCATGTGTGAAACGTTTCCACCTTATTAGGGTTCATGAGGCTTTATTCATATTTTGTATCTGTAGTTTATTCATCATCTGGTCAATGACAGCAGTTCCTCTTGCTCCCCAATTTCAGTACGAGTCCAAAAAGAGGATTTCTGCTGATGAATCAATGAGGCAGGCCTACTTCAGGAGCCTGGGGCCACGTGTGCAAACACTGCCAGAGAGTGAGTAATGGGAGAAATGGCTCCACAGTAATGCGGACTGGACAATGCTGCCAGTGCTCCTCCAGGGATTGGTTCCAGCTGTATAATATAGCGGGACGTTACTACTTATACAAGTTAATATTGAAATAAAAAGACTTACTTCGCACCACCCAGGGAGCGGTCCAGCAACTGATTAAATATCATTTTTAGTTATATGATAGATATTTGAACTCAATCAAAACAAACACCTCTCACTTCAATGCCATAGCATGCTCCCTCTGCCAAACATCAAACTGATAATATGCTCATCTATTTGGGCAGATTTGACTAAGATGGGTGGAAGAAAAAGAGTGGGAAGATATATTGCTAACCATTGTCAAATCACCAACTTTGGGCAAAATATAATAACTTAATTTGGGGTGGAGACGTGGAATAGTGAGTCAGAAGGCTAAAGGGAATTCCACAAACGCTAATATGGCAAGCCACAGGTTTCCACTTTTCACACAATTCATATCTCTATTATTTTAGAACTGAAAGAAACACATGTTTATAATGAACAAAGCCTTTTTTTAAGAATAGAGGAGAAAAGCAATGAGAGCCAGGGTTCAATGAGTCACATCTGTGGCCGAGAGTGACCTAGTACACACTAGGGGGTCACAGGGAGTAATGATGTGTAAAACCTAGGGGTTGTTTATAACACAGTGCTCTGGCTATTCTCCAGATGTAGTGACAGAGATATGAGGCAAGATAGGTTTGGGGTGGCTGCGTGCCCAAATATGGCTTTCCGATGGAGCAGGAGAATGTCTCACAGGTCTCTTCTAAGTGTAGGTTATGTGGACCTGCTTCTATCTCCTGTTTTAGCATACATAAGCAAGCTTGAGGGGGATTTTACAGTAGGGGTATGTTTTACTCAAAACCAAGTGGTTAGCAGAGCAAGCAGTTAAGAACAAAGGTTGTTGATTACTTTAAAAGAGGCAAATCCATCCTGCGACGAGATTACTGTAGTAACATCAGTATTCTTAAGCCATTTCATTCATTTCTTTTAGCACTGTTTCATTCTAAACTGTTTTACATTTTTGCCAGACATGTCCATATTCACACTGAAGGAAGTCACGCTGCAGAAGGACCCTGGCTATCGAAACTCCTCTTATCCCGAGTCAGGTGAATTGTGCCAAAAGAGTCCTTGAGTTTGTCTACAGATTGCTGTATTTGTCAATCCATGACAAGGAAGACTTGTTTACTTTTTCCCTCCCCTCACAGGCAATGGCAAGAGCAGAAGGCAAAGTATGCTGTTTTAACAATGTTAAACCTCTGAGGTCTCCTACCTGTACAGTCACGCGAACACAATCCCTCAGATGGACATTGATGGTGGTTTGTCCCCACCCAGAGGTCTGGCATACACCGGGCGTTTATATACATTTATATTTATTGGGAAGAGAACTTGCTGCTAGATCTCAACTACTGTCAAGAATTCTAACTGGCTCAGTCACTTTAACAAAAACATGCAATGTGTATAGATGATCTTTTTTTTTGAATCAGTGATTGTGTTTTTAGATAGTTTTGTTGTTTGCATTTTCATGTATCACAATTCTGCTGCAGTGCTCATTGTCAAAAAAGGGTTTGTAAAATTGACAGGACAATTTTGTAGCAGTTTAGTTGTTCTCAACCATATCTATATTTTTTGACCACTTATTTCGAAGGGGCTGTTGACCTCAGTTCGGTTCTAAATGATGATGTTATCCTATCTGTAGGCATTCTTGTTGGCCTATCAAACATTTCTTGCATATCATTCCAGGATGCTGTGGTTTCCATCTCAACCAGTTAACAAAACAATCATTGAAATGGGCATTACATAAAGATGTAGAACTTTTGAATTCATCTTGAATTGAATTTACTTTTTAAACTTCTAATATGAACCCCCTCCTGTTTCTCTTTATAAGAGATGAGGTTTTGCCCAGTGCAACTGGCATTGTGCATAATAGATGTTTCATTTTGTGATTAGCATTCTTTACTGTAAAGCTGGTTCCGTGGTTGGATTCCAACCATCAGTGTTGCATGCCATGCTCTATCGTATGGGCCAGTGAACCCCACCTTATTGGTGCACTAGATCTATTCCTGCCCGCAGTGAATCATAGTGAGTCAGTTTATTTAACAGTGTTAAGAGATGTTTTATATGATGTTCTTTAACCATTTGTTAATAATTGTCAATGGTTTGGCATGTTGTTGCATATGCCTGCCTGTATTTGAGCTTGATTGTTTTTCCAGAGAAAAGAAATATGAATAAATAAAAAAAACTGGTTTGTTTTCACTAATGCATAATAACAAACTGTTTCAAGCTGAACAATGAGCATTCAATGCTTTGTTTATTGAAAATAGCCTCTCAAGTACAAAATGACAGATTACATATATACTGTAAAGCCAGTACAGTACATTGAGAGAAAAGTAACATTACATCAGTTACAAAAGTTTTACATTGATCTGAAGTATTGTTTTCCTAAAAACAATCGGAAGGAAATACATTTGTACAGTGAGGCACAGCCGGTAATATCTGAGAAGCACATTGCATATAATACACAATTTAAACCAGTTAAAACATTCAACCAGTTTGAATGTGTTAATTCTACAATGTAAAAATAAGTATTTACAATTAAGAAAACCAGCTCTGCTTGGAATTAGCAGCTAGCTTGTGTTCCCCCCACTTCACTGCGATGCTCAGAACTAGATTGTGTAGAAATGTACACCTCGCATTCTATGTATGACATTCTCTTGACATGGCTTCTACAAAGTGTTTTAAACTACTAGAATTTGAAGCATCAAGTGCAAAAAAAAAAATTGGTCCCATACCTTCTTAGGAATTCATCAGAATGAATTTTAAAGCTAACCGTTCTTTAATGATTGATATGTGACGGGAACAATTAAGCCCTTTCCGCAGGAGATGGTTGTGACGAGGGATTAAAATCCCAAGCCCCGCCACTTTCACCTGTCCAACCTAGTTACTGTCACTAGGTTGAACAAAACTGCATACTAGGCCATTACAGGAAACAGTCGGATTAAAAAAATGCTCAACTGTTATTGGGAGGACATGCGAAAATAAGGGAGGGGCTCGGGATTGGTCAATTTGAAAATTTCCTGGATCAGGACTTGTGAGTGGAGGGAGATGAGAGCAGGGAGGAGCGGGTTCCTTCCATGTTTGGCAGAGACATAGGCAAGTGTCCATTCATTAGGCTGGGGAACTGTGGATGAGAAGTGATGGGCAGTTAGTACGGGGGCGGTGAAAAACAAGGTATTGTGTCCTATTCTACATGCACACTGGCTCTACCTCCATACATGGTACAGGGAAGTGAATTCTGTATGTGCTGCTGTGTGGATATTATATAGGTGGGGTTTAAATGTCTTTGTGTGCACGCTTCACTAGTGAGAAGTAGTGCTCAAACCAGTCTACCCTGTTCAGACCCACTCCCGCAGGCTCATACAGGAAGTGTGTCAGGATTTCCTCTCATGAGGACTGAAACAGGACACCTTAGTTGGACCAGCAAAGTGTACACATATTGCTTGATGTGTAGTTTTACTACTTTGATCTTTATGGTGTGGAAACAAATCATGCAAATTGATAAATATGAAATTTAAATAATATCACCTGTGCCTGGGAGGAATCAAAGAAATGTATCAATCAAATCTGAATTTTACTGAATGCATGTGTCGTAATATTAGTTGATTCAACATAGAGAACAGCACGGGGATTTCTGAAGAACTTACTAGAAACCATACTCCCAGCCTTTCAAAACACTTAGAGAATACAAGAAAAGTGAATCAATAAATATTCAGGACTCCTTCCATCCTTGTTAATTCCCCATTACCAATTTTTTTGCCCCTTAATATGCCATAT
>JAODVN010000021.1:471141-488215 GCA_025434125.1 Chologaster cornuta
GGGGCTGTGCAGGCAGAGCATGCTTGATATAGTGTGTGTGTTGCACCACAATGCAGCAGCACACAGCACTTTTTACAGAAACCATGTCAGCATTCCTCGTGCGCTCAAGCTCCTGATCCCTACCGCTCCCACACTACGACACCAGCCATCACACGAAGCTCTGCGTGTGTGTGTGTGTGCGTGCGTGTGTGTGCGCGTGTGCGTGTGTGTGTTTTCATATGCTGTGCAGTAGCCTCCATCTTTAACCACGTGCCACCAGGGAGATAATTTAATAATAAAATGATAAAATCAGGGACTATTAAGTCCATACCATAATGGAACCTCGATAAATACAACAGCCAACAGCCTTTCTGTTTTCATTTGAAGAGTTCAGATGCAAAAACCTAACAAAGTCCATCTGACATCTTACATTATTGGTTTTGAGTATTGGCAATATTTATATAATTTATTAATTTATTTTAAAATATTACTTTTTTTTATTTCAGTGACACACAGCGTTTTCCTTATACAGGTGACATGAGTGAACCCAAATATGTAAACATTTTAATATTTATTATATTACTGTTTTAAGTTGCTAATTGCTATTTTGTTTCATATAGATTTAGACGTTTTTGCATTTGAACTGCTCATATTCACTGAGTTTAAAACAAAACTTAATATAATGAAAACTCAAAACAAGCCATTTTAAATGCCGCCAGGATAATTACTCTAGATTAGATGTTGAATACTTCTCAGTGCATGCTATCTGGCTTTGGCGGCGTTGCAGCTGTCTATAAATACAACTGATACTCAACCCGGAGAGAAAACCTCTTGTCACTTTCACATCATCAGAAAGGTCAGTGCACATGGTCAGCTTATGGACCGGGAGAGAGTGAGAGAGAAGGGTCACTTTTAGTTCAGCAGATCATTTCCTTCCAGTGTCACCTGAATGGAAATACCTCAGTTGGACATGTACATCTTCTCACCACAAGGACAAGTTCAGCAGACCTTTACACGCCTTAAAAGTCAATTTCCTCTGCAATCCCCTGTAGGATGCTGTAACACTGCATCTTATGAAACATTAATTAGAACTGTCTCCATTCCTGTCCCTCTATGGGAGCCTTATACCAATGTGCATGTACAGTACTGTATTTGACTGGTCTTCCACAAGCCTCACTTACAGTATGTCTCTCCTAGAATACGTTCTTGTTATTGTAGGCTATATATTTCACAGTAAATATGTCTGGTATAGGGGTGTTATGGCACATTTCACCAATCATCTTGCATTTAGATTTTCCCATCTGTTGCATGAGATTCAGCTCCTACTCACTGACTGGCTCAAGCTTGGGCGTGTGTGTGCGCGCGCTCCTTGCGTGCGTGCTAATTACGTAATCTTGACAGGGGTGTCGCAGTGTTTTCTCAATGATAGCAACTCCGCTAAACAAACCGTCTGCTGGTTTAGTTGTTATTAAACATTGCAATATGTATTGTTGGGTGAAAACAGTGAATGTCAGTGTGTTGGCTGCTGTGTTGTAGGTCAGTGGCAGGGCTCAGTGTATTTTGCATATATTATAACAGCACTACGCTGTCCATGCCGGCAGTTAAGGCACACATCCTTCTTCACTGCAGGCAAAAAAAAAAGAAAAAGCTTTTCTCTCTAGTCTGCAGTTTTCTCTTTGACTGCTTTGTGTTTTGTTGGAATTCCATAAAGTACTGTACAGACAAGACAGAACCACCATCACTGCATGGAGTAGAGATTGAGAATGGACATCAGGTTAGAATCATTATGATAGTAAATTGAAACACGATTCTGTTAGGTTGTATTAGAGGTTTGCTACACGGCCAGTCTTGTAGGCTCCAGGCTTCTGTCTCTGCCCTTTAACCCCAGGCCCACCTGTCATGATCTCCACCCGGCTGACAGGTTTCATTTGTTGTGCGTGAGGTGACAGAGGCAATGTGACAGCTCCTCTGCATTTCCTGTCACATCCACTCAACACTGACAGGATTCTGTCGTGGGGGTCACCCCATGGTTGAGATCCTGGCCAGTGGTCTAGCTGTTGATTAAATAAATACAGGTGGATTGCATAAAAGGGGGCTTGATATTGCGATATTACCGTATTATATTATATCACAACATATATGATTCATGATATGATGGCAATTATTATAGGTCATTCAGAATAAATGATTATGTATGTCAATAGATTAAAATTTATTTGAATTAAGTAAAAAGCCAATTGAATAATTTTTGGAACAGTAATTAGATGGCATACGCACTGTGCAGACATTACTGTACAGTACTACAACAATAAATAATTAAACCACAAAATAACTCTAACTCCATTATATTGGATAAAGATTACTCTCTAACATTATCCTAAACATATTGTCAATGTTCACAATTCATGTCTTTATAATTAATGCAATAAAAGGAAACAGACAAATGTACCATGCAACACATTTCTATTATGCAAATCTTTGGCATGGCTAATTTATCTTTATTCACCTCTTTGTTGTTTTTAATTAAGACACGTTGTCCATCTCAACAACTTTAATTAGTTGTTTTTCCTATAACCATAAATTGTATCCCTTCATTGTGCCTTTCATCCATTCCATCTTTATAAACCGGCATTGTTTTTCAACCCACATTATGATAAGGAAACTAGTAGCATGGCAAACTGAACGCTATTATCTGTCGGCATAGGCATTGTGTGTCCTTGAGCAAGACAGTACATCTTAATTAGGGAAGTGGATTTGCAATTAGCAGTCTGACCTTCCTGTGGTGGGGAATGCAAGAAAGAAAAACCTTTTCCCTTCAAGAATCAATAAAGTTTTTTTAATTCTCTTTTTCAATGTATCACCTCACAAAGAAACACTTTTGAGCCTCTTCACTGGGATGTTTTAGCAAACATTGTTCACTGAGTTAGAATGAATGCTAGCCTGGCTCCGCTCAACTATTGCTCTCAGCTCAATTTCTTTTCACTGAGATAACAGTCTGGAAACCCTGTTCAAGTTAGCGTTCGCACACTGCTGGCGGACCAATCAGCACGGGTTTAGTGAGATGACGTTGAAGTCGAGCGTGTTTCCAAATGGTGGTAGAGCTAGATGAGGCTATCAAAACAGTTGTAGCAACGGCGATTAGTTTAGCGCTGTCCAAAAGTTTCATAATGAACCAGAGCTCTTCGCTAAATACAATAGGATTAAACGACTGCGAACACTTCCCAGTGGAGCGTGACCAGACACAATGTGAATGCAACAATCTGTTAAAATCAAGAGTCCCTACAGGTAGTTCTGAAAACAATCTTAATCTGAGGAACGAAATACCAGATCTGTTTTATATTATAATGTACATGCAAAAGAGGACAATTCTCTTTTGGTGCCACAGGGCTCAATCACTACACAGCCTACTGACTAAATGCCATGGATGCCTTTCACACATAAATATTATACATTATATTATATAAGTCATTTGTAAAATGTACTCAGATTACCACAATGCTGGGACAACTGGTCAATAGCACTTATTTTTATTAGTACTGTGCTCCCTTTCTCCTGTAGAAACCCTGTGCCTACTGTAATTAAGGGACTGGGTCATATCATTTCTCTTAGGAATTACTAATCACACCCAGAGAGATACCCAATCCATCCAGATCTGTGATTAGGGCTCACAGCAGTCAGCCAGCCGAGATCTTGGACTGCCAATTGACAGAACACTGGTGCATTGCAGAAGATGTCTATTTTTGGAGAGTAGGAGAAAAAGAGCCGCCATGATGGCTAGGAAATTGAAAGGTTGAGTATATTGCATGGGATAGATGGAACGCCAGGGTGTAGGAGCATATTTACTGTAT
Source organism: Chologaster cornuta (assembly GCA_025434125.1). NCBI lineage: Eukaryota > Metazoa > Chordata > Actinopteri > Percopsiformes > Amblyopsidae > Chologaster > Chologaster cornuta. Next base: position 474,969 of record JAODVN010000021.1, read on the forward strand.
GCATAGCTGACTTCAGCCCCAGGGAGCACACGTAACTGCTTGAGAAAATGCTGGGGATTTGAAGAATGTGTTTAGCACATCATGCTTACACGATACAGTAAATGAACGTTGCGGCATTGTATGCATGTTGTTTTGAAATAACTCTTTTTAAATAGTATATGGTAACAGTATATGGAAGCAGAGTACCTGATTCCTGATATATTCATTCATAGTTGTGATGCCTTCAGCGAGAATCTACATTGTAGATAGTCATGAAAAAACAAATATGTAAAATAACTGAAAACATGTCTTATATTCTATTTTCTCCAAACTAGAATATAAGACGTGTTTTTTTGGAATGTAAAATTTTAAAAAAATATATATAAAACAATATATTAAAAAATAAATATAAACAACTGCGATATCGTAATAAAATAAACTTCTTTTTTTCCCTAGCAGAAGACCTTAATTGTGTTGTCATTTACAGTAGATAATTTAAACGAAAGTATTGTGAATGACAATGATGAACTGTCCTATGGCTGTCATTTGCTCAAAGAGTCTCTTCATCTGCATATTTGAGTATGTAATTCCTGTTTATCTCTTTTTTCCAAGCCTTACAAAAGATGAGTCGAAAAGGCCCAAGTACAAAGAGCTGCTGGTAGGTTCTATTTTGAGCCTAGTTTGATATATTCAAAGGAATTATAACTAGTTTGCTTCTTTTTTTTTTTTAAACTTACATTAAAAACATGCACTATATTGCTAAAAGTATTGGGACACCCCTCTGAATAATTGAATTCAGGTGTTTAATCTCTTCCATAGCAACATGCATATAAAATCAAGCACCTATGCATGCAGACTGCTTCTACAAATATTTGTCAAAGAATGGGTCGCACTCGAGAGCTCACTGCGTGGTACTGTGATAGGTTGCCACCTGTGCAATAAGTCTGTTCGTGAAATGTATACACTACTAATTATTCCATGGTCAAACTGTTAGTGGTATTTTAACAAAGTGGAAGCGATTGGGAACCACAGAAACTCAGCCACAAAGTGGTAAGGCACAAACTCACAGATCGGGGTCAGCGCGGTCAAGGCTCACTCACTCAGTTAGAATGGTCAAACATTACCATGAACATACTTCTGAACCTTGTGGACAGCCTTCACAGAAGAGTTGAAGCTGTTATAGCTGCAAAGGATGGGCCAACTCTATATTAAACCCTATGGATTAAGGATGGGATGTCATTAACCTTCATGTGCATGAAAAGACAGGCGTTTTATAATGTGTTTTATAATACTTTTGGCAATATTGTGTAGATTATGTGGATTGTAATCACATTTTTAAAATGGGTGTAATGTATATTTCTCATCTAACTTCACTTAAGAAGTTATTATTCAATTCTGTATTTCAACCAGGTTGTTTATTTTTTGTTTTGCTGATCATGACATTTGTATTTTTACATTTTAAATACGTACCAAATTTTCAATTTAATTACTTTCTTACATAATTATCACCAACAAAATTAGCTAAAATTAAGAATGAGTACAGGGGATTAGAGTTGACCAACCATAAAATGTTTCTATTGCTATATAGGCAAAATGTTTTAATTTAATAGCTTTTTCCTTTCCAGAAACACCCATTCATTCAGATGTATGAAGAGCGTTCGGTCGACGTAGCCACATACGTCTGCAAGCTTCTCGATCAGATGCCTGTCTCTCCGAGCTCCCCCATGTGTGTGGATTGATAGCGAGACAAAAAACGCCTGTAGCTCCAAAACTCAAATATCTATAAGATAAATAACTAAAAATATACAACTGGTGTAAATTTGCTTGGTCCCCTTGTTTCATCAAGGAAAAGAACTCATCCAAAAAAACAAAAGTGCAATAACGTTAATTTCAATCACATTATTGTAATATATCAACATTTAGGACACTTGTCTCTTGATCTCAAAACCTTTACATGCACATGTGAGTAGGCTATGATAAGGTAAGTCCATGTAGCTTCCATTCATTTGAATTTCTTTTCTGAAACAAAAATTTTAAGATTTTTTTTTCTTCTTCATACAGCATGTCAAACACATTTAATCTAGTCTCTGTGTTTTGTAAGCCGTCTTACAAATAATCAGCGATCGCAGCCATCATGTCTCTGAAAGTGGAAGATAATGTTGAAGGCGAAATAAAGTAGTGGAGATCAGCCAGGGTAGTGTTACCTTGATCTCCAACAAGAAAACAACCTTTGGTGAACACAATAGACATGTGGGAGCTTTTAATGTTAACATCTTTCCTCAATTCCAGTCTTCGATTCAATCTATCCAATGTGCTAGAACCTGAACACTAGTCTTGCAGAGCCAGCCTTTACATATGTAAAGTCTGGGACTTTAGCTAACTGCGTCAAGAGCCGCCTGCTTAACAGGAAAGGTATTTTTATTGACATGCATAACTACCAACTACATAACTCAATGACAGTCTGACTTTACATTTATAGACTCATTTAGTGTTTACAAACTATGATGACGTACAATTAGCCTGTGCACACAGCTTTGCAGCAGAAGTATCAACCCATTTATGCTTCCTAATGTATAGCTTACGTTTAGCTTCCTAGCGTATAGCTACGGCGTAGGTTCGACATATTATACTTATGCGTCGGTCGCGCGGACCTGTGCATGTTAACAGCGCATGCCATTGATGTGAAGTGGCACAAGTCCCCAGTCTTGTTTATGAACCTGAATTAGAACACAGTGTAAATGTTTCGTAATAAGCATGAAAATATTTCCAGCGAATCTTGGTTACATCAACATAATAATAAACAAAATGGTATTATAAAACAGAGATTTTTCGCTGCATGAACAAGGGAATGCCACAGGGAAATCCACGTTTGGGCTCCTGATGGAACACCAATGGTGTGGATAACTCATTGACATAAGCATATATACAAATATGTATTTCCAGCGTAACAATCTGTGCCGGACGCATAATAGTAGACGCTTAACGCTGCCAGAACGAGTAAATGCCATATGTCATCCAAGTTCTTGGTAAATAATGCTCACACAGACATACAAAGTATCTTTCCAGCTAATATAATACCAGGATTGTCAAAGGAAGACCGTATGGGCATGTAGGATATGGCGTAATCAACTTTACTTATTGCAAAGAAATTTACTTTTCAACAGCTATAAAAAAATTGTTTTGGGTTTCCTACCTTGTTATTAGTACTTCCAGCCACACAGCAGCTTCTAGGTATGATTTGGGTTGTTTTTGTTAGCAGAAGAAAGTACAAGGTGGTATTGCCAGAATGTGTACTTCTTCCGAAAACTGACCAAACGGGCGAAAGTGCATTTTACGAGTTGTATTCCTGCTCTGAAAATGTTAAAACTGGTAAACGACAGGAAAAATTATAATAGGTATACTTAATTATAATTTAAAACATGTAGCAGGTGAAATAAGAAGCCATAATTGTAAAAGTGATCATTTATTTAATATATGGGTCTTAACGGGACTTCTGCTGCATGAGCTGCGTGCCGAAATGTTGGTGAAGTCTGCTTGACGTTGTGAAGTTTAATTTCGCCGTGAGATTCTTTCTGGAAAGCCTTGCAATCATTTTGAATGTGTCCGAGTAGCAACTAAACATTCCAATCAGCATCGTGTTTATAGCTGTATGTGGTTTAGGTGTGCTAAAAACGAAACAAGATTGTTCATCCAATCAGTACAGCCATTTACAAACTGTTAAAATGTACGGCTCCCCAGATGGACTGGTATGTCAGATTATGAAGTTAGCAGTAAATGCCTAAATATATAAATGTGCCCATTATAAATGGGCAGGAATATGTTAAGAAACTTAACACGACTGGCTGTTTTAAGGTATTGTTCTGTTAGGCTACTGTTGGTGCTAAAAATAAATGTAACAACTGAAATTAGTCAATATAAAGTAGACAATACTGCACTTCAGTTGCACCGGAATAACACATGCAGACTTTGATTGACAATACTAACTGCCAATGAAAATATACTTCGGAAAGTGCTGTTGAGATTACAGGGGTCTATGTATAAGATTTATTGTTGCTTATCGGCTAATGGACGTAGGAGGCTGAGACTACCTGAACACTTGCTACTAGATTATTACTTTGGTTTTGTTGCAGAATAATACTCAATCTTTTGTTTTCTTTTTGTTTGTTTCAGAATATCAAATTTAATGAACCAAAGGTACTCGGACTTAATCATTTTAATTTGACACCTCATTTCTGAAGTGCTGAATACAGTTATTATATGGGAGGGGGGTTCAAAGAAATGTATTTATAGTGCAAAATCACATGTTGAATAATTTAATTTTGAAGATTCTTTGGCATACTGGAATGATGCCCATTGTGAATTGTCACACCTCTTCCATGTATGTGAATTAAAGCATTGTGTTTGGTATCTTATTGGAACTTTGCTTCTAAGGGTATAAAGCAACATACATTGTTAATGCGTTGATGGACTGTCCTATAATTGTTGTCCATTAAGTGTTGTGAGGTAGACATCTTCACTGCAATGGACTATGTGCTGGCAAGTAAATAAATAGAGATGTACTCTTGTGTAGACCTATTCTTTACCCTGTATGTAAATTAATGTGATTGATTAATCTACAAAATATTGCAATGTCCAGAGGCCCAGGAACACAATGTCACTTAAAGGTGCTAAAAAATCTAGACAGTTAATGGTTTTCATTTTAGTTTTAAAAACAATTTGAAAGGGGGGGACAGTTTTAGTTAATACTGATGTTGTCGAAAAATGTATGTGTATCTCTCCCGAAGTGTTTTAGTTTGGGGAAAGGTTACTAAAAGGTTAGCTATATCGATGGTTGTTTGCCTTTGGAAAAAAGGGATTTTAGCGAATTTGGAATAAAAAGTGAAAATGTATCTACTTTATCTACACCAGCCATATCGTTTTAAGGTTAATTGATGTCTAGATATTTCCAAATATTGATAAATCTATTGCACTTTTATGCTTTATTTAACATTTTATTTTGTATTACAGAATTTGAAATTTAATCAAATAGGCCTATAGAAGCCATAGAAAGTCAAATCATGGGGCAAAATAGGAGCACTATCCAAAAACACATAACTGGCACCTATGGTTCTTATGTGAGTGCTGTCCATGGTCCTGAATCCAGTATTTATAGAATTTGCTAGCAACAGAATGCCATGTCATGCGGCACACTCTACAGAATTATTTTTATAAGGCAATATACTTAATTTTGCTCTATAATGTTGCCATTTTCAGTATTTTTGTTATTCAAATAAATATATATATAAAAATAAGTAAATACATATGTTTTTTAATGTTATTAAATGTTTTAAATATTTAAGTTAAGTTTTTCTTTAATATATAGTTATGCTAATATGTTTGGCAAATATAGTGGCATGTAAAATCACCATGTGACATCAGGAAACTTTAATGTTAAACTTACATCACCTCTGCAATGTTGTATGTTAAGGTTCAAAGGCCTCGGCTCAGCACTGCACGTCTAAAAGTCCTGTTCTGTTTGAAAGGTGTGTCACTCCCCACACATTGATGTGACCCGTGTGTGACCACCCTTCCTGCCTCACATTTCTCTATCACGCCATCTGAAATCTGAACCCCACACACGATATAGCCTGCTCCATCTCAGCGCTGCTTTGCCCCCTCGCGTGTAAGCAGCATTGTGTTTGTCAGCTTCAATTTGGAGAGCCTCCATGTTTTGCGACAGTCTGTTCCTGTCTCCACATGCCTGCCTTTTTGTTTCCCTTTCAGGAGATGAATCAACCTCGCCCTTCTCCCTCAATAAACAAACAGCCGTGTGAATAAATAAGCTGAAGTGGTCTGGTTGTGGGCCAGATAGAACAGTGTACTCTATCAGCCACTGTGTTTGCCTTCCACGGGTGAGGAGCTGGGGGGGTGCCCTATCCCCCCCCAACCCCAACCAACCTTCAACCATATTCAGGAACCAGCTCTCCTCAACAATAACTGACTTGTGCAAGATTGTTTGTGCACACAAACCGCTTTAAGCGACATTTGGTTCTGAGTTGAAGGGTCTTTCATTATTCTGAAAAAGAATTGCGTGTTACCTGACACTTGTATTTTCGTTGTCCCTTTGTCGGCCATATCAGTAATTGTGCCCTGTCACTCTAATGGTGCCCGTTCTATCAGAGGAGAGCGTAAGAGCTGACACCTTGTTATGCCTTGGTGGCTTCGGGGGCTCTGTTATTTGGATAAGGAGGCTGAATGTGACGGGTTTGTTTTCGTGGATAGTGGGTCTCTGACATTGAGATGTCAATAGTCAGGCCTCTTGGCCAGCGGTCTATGCTCAGACCGGCTGAGACACGAATGGAGGGGCACTGCTTGACCTCATGCCGCTGTGGCCCACCTGTCATACCCCCTCACAGTCTCACTCCTGGCAGATGTTCTGACATCATCGCCTGCTGTTTTGAGGTCCTCCCCGATATTCTCATACAAGCATGGCTGCAATGTCGAGAAGCAAGATCAAGGTCAACTCTAAGCCTCTCCACATCTGTGTGTAAAAATGGTAAGTAGACTGCATTTACATAACGCTTTTCTAACCTTGCGGCCACTCAAAGCGCTTTACAGCATTGCCTCACACTCACCCATTCATACACCGATGGTGACTGCTGCCTTGCAAGGTGTGACCTGCCACTGGGAGCAGTTGGGGCTTGGGTATCTTTCTTAAGGATGCTTACAGGTAGGTCAACACTGGGATTTAAACCCACAACCTCCGGCTGGGAGTCCAGCACCCAAACCACTAGACCATCCTGCTCACCAGTGTGTGAGAGGATCCAGTTATGCCCCTGAGCAAGGCATGTTTCCTAAGCGACTAAAGCGAAGGGTAACTCTGGCCAGGACACAGGGCCTGGGATGGCTGGCTGACTAAGCTATATTGTGTTATGAATATGTATGGAACTGCATAACCTTATCTGTTTACTAGCGCATGTTGCTTTGCTCTGGATGCTCATGCTAACCACACTAATCCTTTGCCACAAACATCTCCCAGTATTCCCACATGCTGAGCTGTCTTTTCTCCTTGTTCTGCAGAATGCAGCCATCACACACTGCGCTCCTTTGGGAGCCAAGATTCCATCACATCGGCTCCATGTTTCTGGCATGCTGGCGATTGTGTGTTTTTGACTCTCTCACACTCTGTTCCACATTGCACAAAGGCACACAACGTATCGAGGACTTGGCTGTAATGTTTGAGTACTTCAGCGACAAGCAGCAGACCTCTTCAGTTAGCTGAGGTCAGATATTTACTAGGGTCAGCAATTTAATCACTGCCGAAAACAGAAAAAACATCAAAGTGTAATTTAACTGGTTGTAAAGCAACAGGGCACCCTCTCTGTTTTTATGGAATGGGATGGGGTGGGTCAAGTGAAGGCAAATAAAAGAAACACTATAAATTAGTAACCTGGGGAAGGGTTAATGACCAAACACTAAATAGATAGGGGAATGCTTTTAAACCAAGTGGTCTAAAATGTTCTCGCAAAAAGTCAAGATCTGACAGCTGCCTGCAAACAGCATTCCAGCTTTCACCTAGTAATACATTGAGATGTATCTATTGCATGCAGATAGCCACTGATTCTGCACTCATTGCTGAGTAAGTGACAGGTTCACAAATAAAATTGCAGATTACTTCCAGTAAAGTTCTAGCGTACAATGTTCACAGTGGCCTAGTCGAGGGGAGCCTCCCAGATGCTTTTCTAAGGAGCGATCGATGCTAGTGGCTTGCATGGGAATGCAAATTCCGTGGGAAGCGGAGGATGTTTCTGTTTAAGCACTACTCCCGATATATTGGCACATGTGACATGTGACATGTGACTTTACTGCTATCATGAATAACCATAGTAAATGTTAATGCTGTTGTAAGGTCTAAGTAGAAGAAATTGTATCACATTATGTTTAACTGATTAAACATCTACAATTTAATGTCCTAATTCATAATTCAAGAATAATATTTGATAGCTTTGTTAACTCTGGCTGATTTTTATGCCGTCTTATTGCCTGTAACAGAAAGCCACAGAAGCAATGTCAAGTTCAGGTCCTTTTGAGAGTGAGAAGGAAAAGGGTTATGACTTTGAAGAAGATGAAATGCTATCTCTAAATGCAAACATGTTTCATGTTATTAGTGGTGTCAGTCCACAATCCTAAAGTTGCTGCTTCTGCACACATCACATCACAACCAGTCATGATAACCTAGACATGTTTGCCAAATGCAACCAGGTAAATTATTATAAAAGTTGTAATGAAATAACTTCAGAAGGTTAAATGGAAAATTGGTAAAGCAGAAAAGGCCTAAACATTGTATTTATTAATTATTTATAATGTGCCTGGCTTGAATGGTGTAGAACTATCCAAATGATGTTCTGTTCTGAAGGGTTTCTCTCCCATCTCTTGTAACGACACCGACAGAGCTTTAGATTTACCGAATAGTCTGATATACTCTGATAGGAATCCGAGAAGGAAACATGAGATTCTGTGCCAAAGCCGGCCTTAACACCAAAGGCAAAGATCAAAATGCTTGCCACCTGGTTGAGATTTCTAAATCGTTCCTTTTTCTAGGCAGCATGTATCGCTATAGGCGGAGGTGGAAGGTGGAGGGAAAGGGGAAGGGTTATCTTCCCCAGAAAGAGAGATGGCAGGAAGTTGAGGCCAAAGCTTACAACCCTCTCTTTCTCTCTCTCTCTGTCTCTTCTGTATGCTTTTACCTCTCCCAACTCTGTGATGGTAGACACTGTGGTACTATATAGCTAAGGAACATATGGGAGGATATAATAACTGTAATAAATGGTGATAAAGGTATGCAACATGCTTCCATTGTCCTGTCAATGCACCTCTGTTTATTTTAGTTAATTTGGATAACAGTACTATTATGTTATCCAGCATTGATGCTATATATCATATATGCATGAGCATCCAGACATTATCATCTGAACTAATGTATTCTGCTGCACAAACACTTAACTGTTGTGTAATTTGCTTATTGTTAACATGTGCAAAATGTGTTAATAATCAGTATATGTATGTCAACTCGTGATGCAAACAAGAATATATCACCAATACCAAACACTTAAAAACTATAAACTTAAATGCTTATACACACTGTAATTATGTTTTGCAATTGTGCTAACAAGTAAATTGTTATTGTCATTTTCTTTTTGAATACGTTGTGAAAATAGAAGTTAAAGAGACTTTTTGGCGCAATTTACAGTTATCCAGCATTTTACTTTCAATTATTGGCCCCTGTATCAACCAATGTCAAAATCTGGCAGATTCAGCGCTATGATCGGTTACTTTCACAAAATTTAAGAACAACACGCAGAGATCATATTGTAAGTATTGTAAGATTTTGATACTGGAACTGCCCGAGGTGTCGTACTGCTAAGCAACCTTGATCCCAAAAGCGTGCACGTTTCCCAAAACCATACTTTCTCCTGGAGGTCTGAAATGATTGCCTAAACTTAATATCTATTTCTGCACTTTTTTACACTGACTAGGTATTGTGGAGACGGGGGTTATGTAAACCAGTCTCACTTTGTCATCTCAGGGACTCTGTGGCTTTCGAGGGCTGGTGTTTGGGAAGTATGAATAATAACCATAGGAGCCAGTAATGCACATCTGCTTTAGATTAATGTAGACCTCTCCTGCAGTGCTGACCTGCATTCCTTCAGATTCCTGTGCACTAGATCAGTTCCTGGGGTTTCATTTCATCCATTGCTGTGTGACCAGGTAAAGGGTTTCCTGATTGTCCCCATACTGACAGCCACAATGAATAAGTACAACTGAAACACAAGCAGAAGATCTAAGCAGCTGTCTTGTAGTGGCTGTACAACATGACATGAGCATTTAGATTATTAAATGGTTTCTGTATATTCAACTAAATATATAAATTCCAAATGTCTATAATTGTATTTTATAGGAAATTACTTATTACAATTAGTGATCAACATTTAGATTCAATTTAATGTAGTAGAAGCCATTTGAAGCACTTTAGCTATGTGAAATCATGATGGAAACTGTGGACATAATGTCCCTCTGAGAGATTGGGTATAAATTAGATCAGTATAACAGTATGGCTAACGTTTTCACACAGACAACTCCTTTTTAAAGATGGATTCTTTGTTGTGATGACGAAGATGATGAAGACAATGCATTAAAATTGAGCAATCCATCCCCCCTTTGAGGACCACACATACAAACACAAGCCTGTTGACGCCTGAGGCTTTGGCTAGCCTCCAGCATATACTCCCCAGAGTACCTGAAGCTGCATCATCTGGCTGCAACATTTTTATATAATAACACAGCAGAGCTCTCCTCCGATGATTCGTGTTGTATTTAATTACGGCGTTTAATGGTTCTGTCACTGCACTTGCCAAAAGAGTTTTGATCAGTGAAGGAGTGCACAAATCTGGAGGCGCTCGATAACGCGCAAAATTGACTGTTAAGCCAAAGGTAAAAAATCTAAATATAGTAACAACATTTTGCTATTTGTGACCTATATGTGCATGTTATAGACTTACAACAGTAAAATAATTTGCATTCCCTTTATACATTTATTGGCATTGGGGTTAGCTACTGGCTACTGCGTTACTCACAGCCTTTAACCTGCATAGCCTATACTGCCACCGACTAAAAGTATTTATTCTCATATAAGACGCGTGCATTTTTATTAATTGTTATTTTCGTGTTTTACATACAATTATGTTGCCTACTTTTCCCAGTATTTGATCCTAGAAGCAATGATGCCTTTTCCAATTCGTATAAAAGATTGTTTCTTTGTATTATGATTTATCTTTTATTAGCTGTACAAGCATGCTATTTTTCTTTTCAATGTAAATTTATGTTGATAGGCTTACAGAATAATTTATATTTCATTGGTTTTATCCGTTTAAAGGTTTGTCTATACTGGTGTATATGTCAAATGTTACATTCTCTTTTAATCTAGAATTGAACTCTTTTTAGCTGTGATTATTGTCTAATCATTGAAATGATTTATGATGATTTAAATTATTATTAAATAATTTCTATGGGAACATTATGTTGATATTGTATTGAGGGTCCATTGCCTGACTTCCATGAATTTATATTTTCCTTTAAAACAGTATCCTATTAAAACAAACTATTGAAATGTTGTGTTTGCCTATTTTCGATATAACAGATAAAACATAAAATATTGGGGGAAAATTAATATCATAGCATGTTTCATTTAAGTAGGCCTGGTCCAGCATATAGGTCACTGATAAATACATTAATGCAAATAATTATACTTTCACAATGTACAATCAACGATACATTTTACTTAATTTACTTTAATTTGAGGTATATGCTATCTCGTATCTCTCAACGAAATCTAACGGCTGAATCTGCGAAATTAGGCCTATATGCATGAGCTCTTGTTTTGATTTTTCTTATAGCCAAGATGCGTTCGATGCTGTCACAATTCAGTTTACGTGAATAACATTATATAATGATAGTCAATTAAGAGCCAATAAACACATGTTGGCAACAAGTGATTACTGATCACCAGTTGATGAAATGCATTACAACCATCTCCCTTAGCGGGCGTTGGCATGTGTGCGCACGTTCCTTCCCGTTAAGACCTGGACGGTCCAATAGGTCTATATCATGTAAGGTAAACGCTATTCGGGACATATTGAGACTCACCATAGCAGGGTATGAGTGACCCGTTGAGTCCGCCGTCTGGGTGAAGCTTGTTGCTGTCGGGGGGAGTTTTACAGGATGGTCGCTGCATGAAGAGGTGGTATTTGTTAAAGGTGCCCTCCTCTGTGCCATCCAATGACTGGCACTCCTGCTGAAAAGGACTCCGAGACTTCTCTCCATAAACCTGTCCTTTACCGGGAAGGAAAGTGGGGCTGTATTTGGTTTCACTCGTCTGGAATGTCCTGAACGGGTTCGCCTGGTGGTCCCTATCCTGCGCAGACGTGCTATAATATGAATCCATCGATGTCATATCGCAGTACGAGACGCACGTATCTGCGTTCATACCTAAAAAGATAGATAGACAAAAATCCCAAGCGTTTCTTGGTTTCCCCCGTTTGGATGGTATTCTTCCAAAATTCTTGTGTACTGACAAACCCACGCACTCAAGCACACACTCTCTCACACAGCTGCATCTGGGATTGGTTAAAAAATGAATCAGATGTTTTCCAGAGACTGCAGACCGAACAAATGCTAAAAGCCCCCTTAAGGTTTCTCTGGGTAACAGAAATGTCTATCTCAAGTTGATGCCGCCCCAAGTCACACATGCGACCCTCTCGCCAATAGACTTGAAGTAGGCCTAGACTAAACTTGTCCTTCGCTATTAGGCACTCAGTAGAAATGGGAGGTCAATCTAAGGAGGAAATGTTTATAGTAAACACGCGGGGACATATGACACTAATGTCATTAACGGTTTTGATATGAGTAATGTCATGGCTATCCGTATTGATGTTTCGTTATCATTTTAATGCCATATCCTAATAAAACCATAATATTGCTAGGACTATTTACACGATATGCAAAGACGTTTTTTCCATGATTGCCACACTAAACAATGGTGTTGCTGTATCAATTATGCTTAATATATTATTTATTGTTTTGTATTCTTTTTATTTATTAATTAATTAATTAATATTAATTAATTAATTAAATGATACTGCAATTCAAACGTTATTGCATCTTGTATAATTTTCTATTGATACATTACAATACATATTTACTCATCTAAATAAACATGTTTTGCCGGTCTGGGATATGTATAGCAGTTTTAGCCTAGACAGCTCTAGCAACAATCAGCGTCAAATAAAATTTTGATTTGACAGTATTTCACAAAGGAAACAAGACTCCATTCGGCCTGTATCTGGAGACATCGTTCTTATAATTTCCCTATACGCTGTTTCGTCGTAGGCTATTCGCCTCTACATATGTAGAAATAAACAAGCATTTAGCCTGTAAAAATAAATAAAAAAGCATTAAATTGAGACCGCAATCGAATTTGGAGTCCTTGACTATTCTAAAGAAACCACATTATTCGTATCAACATTAACACATTATTCTTATGTTTTTGAAATAACATCCCTCCTTTTTCATTATGGCCCTGGATTACTATAATCAGGCTATAAAACCTAGGAAAATAAAACGAGATAAAGGTGAATTATTTAATGATTTTACGATATCTATACTACAACTGATTAATATGTATCGTATTAATATCAAATAATTATGATGATGCTGATGATGAGTAATACTAC
>JAODVN010000021.1:517966-528123 GCA_025434125.1 Chologaster cornuta
GCTTTTCCATTCCTACCCCCAGAGATGTGATGTTATGTCCAAGAAGCACATGAAAACACAAGAATCATAAACATATTACAGCAATGTTAAATCTGAACGTCTCTCTGGTCACCACCCAAAACCCTTAACCCCTCCTCCAACCTTTAACATTGAGCTGGGCAAACTGCAGCTCTTTTTCGTGGTCCCGCAATAGGAAGTGGAAGTCTTCCCAAGTCATTTTGTTTTTGTCGTTGAAGCCTGCAGACTGCAACATGGCCTGAATGCCGTCCTCAGCCTGTGTCTTAGACAGAGCACCGTTGGCGATTTCAATAAAGGCCCTGTACAGAGGAGGATGCAATAGACATCATTCCAGAAGACAAGCTACGGCTGCATGCACTGATGTGCAAGCAACTAACAAACATAGCAAACCTGAGCATCCTAGAAAATTCTTCTTTTGATAAGAAACCATTTTCACCGACGTCATGCATGGAGAACATGAGTTTGGATTTTTCCTCTGGGGACCCTAAACAGATTATAAATAGCAAGATGAGCCACCAAAACAATCAGGGTAGGTACTTGTTTTTTCTATTGTAATAAAAGGGAATACTTTCACAATACTTTTCAGTTAATATATTTACCCTTCATGAAGATCACCATTACATCCAGAAATTCTCTGAAGGAGAGATAGCCATTCCCATCTTTATCAGCTAATGTAAACATGGAATCCACAAACAGGGAGTCAGGTTTAAGGCCTAACGCATTGGCAAACTCTGTTGCTGTCAGCTCACACTGGAGCACCTCTTGGGTTTTCTTGCACGATACCCCACTAATGTCTCCGGCGTCACACTTTTCTATCTCCAGCACCTGTAAACCAGGAAGACTATAAGGCACAGCGGCTTTAAATGCCACCGTATAGCTCCATTAGCAATGCCACCAACGTCAGTTGAGGTCATGTCCAACACCAATGAGGTCAACGCCATGACCGCCAATCAATACTTGTGGCTTGAGGTTACGCCTAATTTGACCACAGTCAAGTGTTGACGAAATGATGTGACCGAAGCAAAGCTTCTGCCACCATTGCAACAACAGAATAAAGCGCGAGGTAAGCTAACCTGATACGACCATACCAATTTTGCAAGCTATTTTGCAAGAGACTTATCAATGTGAAACAAATCTAAGTGGTGAAGCTTGCAAAATCAGGATTGGTTCACCACGCTAGAGGCTAATGACAACAACAAGGACACAGAGCACCTTAGAGAACGCATGTCGGATGAACGTCTCTACAATCTGAGCTCTTTGCTCTCTGGTCAAAGCTTCCTTCAGCAGTTCCTTCTCCCTCATTTCCTTCACCCTGATATCCTGCCCTATGTTTGTGGCCTCGGACCAGATCTGCTGAACCAACTCAGAGCGCTTGTTCTCATCTTCAAAGAACAATACCTGTGGGACACATGCAAGCAGACATCAGAAAGGAGTAACAAACTTGCAGACATCAATTCAGAAAAAACGACTGCAGGCTGGAAAGAGCAGATTTATGAGTGATGCCAAAAAGTAATACACGTACAGTATGTCATGTAATTGAAACCCCTACTGTACATAGTTATATGGTATTAGAGGGCAGGTGAGAGCTGTCCTAATGTTGTGTTTCAATGTGATCAGATGGTGAAATGAGCTACCCTGCAACAGCAGCATGTTTCCCTTCTGCCCTTAATCATTTTGAACGTCCAATTTCAGCTCCAGACACTCACAAGGTCGTATTCCTTTGGTACTTTGAGCAGCAGTGTTTTATGGTGGCTATCACTGGAGAGGAAGAGGTCTACTGCAGCCTGGGTGCCCAGATTAAGGCAACGGAGTCCGGGTCCACCCATGTCAAATATCTGCAGTCTCCTCTCTTTGTCGACCTCTATGCTGACGGGATGCATGGGCTTCTTATGCCCTTGCCATTCATAGGCTGCTTGTCAAAAAATGACATGTGGTTAGGGGGATACTTAAAAGTACAGTATATCACAGGTATTAACTAAAGGCACTTCATATTAAATAAAAGACAGTTGACCGTTTATTACAGGCACACTATCAATGCCATACCCATGATTCCTGCAGTGGCCTTCTCTGTTCTGTCGACAGCTTTGCCTCTTTTTAAAGACCTTTTGAATTTGGACTTGCGGAAATACGCCACCACACAAGCCACTAGGAAGCTCACTGTGAGAGCAAAGTGACAAAACGTCATTTGTAAAAACATTGCCATTGCAAATTACATGTAATATCAAATGTATTTGGAATTGCTTGCATTTATTAGGAGATGAGTACAGACCCACAGGGAAGAGGAACAGGACAACGATAACTATGCCAAAACCCACTTTGCTCCCGTCAAAGTAGCTGAGTGTAGATACATTTGTGCAGGGATGGAGAACTGATGCGTTCAGCTGTGCAGGCTGAGGACACGGGTCCCCTAAGAGTCACAACAAGATATGTTAATACTGTATATTCCTGACTGGATACACGGCTGTGTTGAGAACTCACCGTCAGACTGATACACAACACAAAAACTAAGTAAGAAACATAAATGCTTACCGTCCCTCCAGAAGAAGGTGTGCTTTTGCACATGGCTGGCCTTTGCAGCCGTGACTGAGATAAGGACATCGTGAAAAGTCATATTGCGGATTGCCTGGATCTCCCTTTCTGTGAACAAACTGGAAATACCCTGAAGTGAGTAAGCATCAAGCTGAACTGTGAACAGTGAACAGCGTTGGCAGATGATGTCACCTCAAATAATTCATACCGCCTAGTATTTATTGATATGTTATTCAAGCATTTATCATGTGACCTGATTGTATGATTTTTTTCTGTTAGTTTAAGTTAAAGTAATATGAGAAAATATTACCCATTCTGTTTGTTCTCAAACCAGAAACGGTCTCCATTTCTGATTCGCTCAAATTGGTCCAAGATAATAGCAGAGAAAACTGGTCCTGGTCCATCTAAAGCCTCGAGCAGTCCTCCAGGGAAAAGCTCCAGCTTTGAGATGTCTCCGTTATACAGCTGCGCAACATCTTGAATCAACTGGAGTTTGAGTACACAAAGCACGCCTCCATTAACATACAGCCTTAAATGTAACTCAAGGGATCAGATTTGCTTAACAAAAGTGTAAGGGATTATCACTTGTGGAGCTTGTACTGTATGCATGCATTACCTGCGGGTCTTCGCTGTTGAGCTTCGGATTAATCTCTTCAAATGACCTTAGAGGAGGCAGATCCAGAGCCTTTCTGACGGCTGCATAGCCGGGGAGGCCAAAATCCCTCCCTCTCTGGACGGTCAAGGCCACAAGATCTGACCGGGAGAATCTGAGTGAACCATACATGTAATCTGGTAGAGAGAATATCACACCACAACTGTGAGTTATGTATACGCTGGGACAGGTATGGAGTAAGACTGGGCAATGCAGACCAAATGTATAACAATAAAGTATAACTACAAGACCTCTTAGATCTTCCACAACAATATTGTCTTCTTTCTCTGCAATCTGGGAGGCCATGCCCATGATTAGTTCATCTACGTCCTGGCCTGTCTTCACATTAAAACTCTAAGGCAGTAGAATGATGGACAGTTAAGAGCTGATGCCAAGGATTGATGTTGCAATTATACATGGATATATATATACACAGTATAGTACAGTACAGTTCAGAAGAACATAGCGATGTTAACATTAAACCACATAAACTGCTGCAAAACATGGTTAATGTTCCCTAAACAGCATTACAATGTCTGCATTGTGTTATTTGCATTACAAATGCACCAGTGTGTATGTAATACAGTTTACCTCACGCTTCCAAAAGCTGTTACAAAGACGCAGTGCAGGCGATGAACTCCCATCTGTGTTGACAATACTCCGAAAGTGGCAAGTTCTGTTTCTGTAGTCAATAACATGCATTCATGTAGGCCTATTTAACCGTTCCTTGTGCCCAACATTTAGCCTACTTTAGATTGTTTAAAGTTTGCAAGACCCACAAGCATAAACAATACCTCATATAAACACCAGGTGGGACCATAGTGACACCAAAACGTATGGCAGCCACCTGAAATTCAGGTGAAATCCCTGGATCGACAAACTTCTGATAACCTGGAGATGTACAAAATATAGTAATATGTAAAAAACTTATTTTATTGACTATACATATAGAAAACCATTATATTATACATGCAGTGTCAACACTAATATCTCTCATTAAGGCGAATAAGAACTTTCTGTAGATTAAAATTTGAAGCAAAATAAACCTGCTGCAGCTGAACTGCCTACTCAGCATAAGACTCATCCTAGCTTGATAGTTTGCTGACAGGGCACTTATTTGTCAAACACCACCAGAGCTAGCTTGGTTAGCTCACTGGCCTGTGGTCACCACTGCATTGTTTGGGCTCCTCCCCTAACACACAAACTCTTTCTGTTTCTCACCTGGATATGGAGGAAGGGTCCTGTCTCTGACATAACTGGGCAGCCATTCATACAGAGTAATGCTCTATAAAAAATACAAAAAATAACAATGATGTGAAGATGCAATGATGTGCAGAATTAATCTGAAGAGGTCGTAAATAATACGATGTATTTAAATAAATATCAATGAATGAGCCAAGATGGTTTTGACCCATAAATATAAACAGGTCAGAAGTGACGTAATCTTGACACAACGCAATTTTCTCCATAAAATCACAACCGCACTACATCCAGAGAGTACAAATTAAATCAAAACCTGTGCAGCAAGAGGATTTGATCTAGCAGACTTTTCCTTATACCTGGAATGTGGCCACCACAGTCTTCCTGGCATTTTGAAACAGCTTTTCGTCTGACCATTCTGGGTGTTCCTCATGCAGCTTGGAGGCTACATAATTGTGGTAGCGAAACCAGATAATCCCCTCTGCTGCTGTGAACAAGTTCTCATTGGCCCAGGCATTTCCCAACTCTGCTCACAGAAAAAGGGAGCACATAAGGAATTCTCCCTTTTCAGTAAATAATATATTATCACCTTGGTAACTAAATAAATCCAGTAAAGCTGCTGTAATACATTCTGTAAAGTATGAAGATATCAAAGTAAATTTAGGTTAATATTTCCATTGCATTAGGATGATCCCTGACCACTAAGGGAATTGTGAGTAGGTCGTTTGTTTGCATGGAGCTGACAACAAAGTGGTAACAACAAGAGGGGATACTGCAACACTGGCCCTGGATAATAACTACACACGTTTAACAACAACGTTAACAAAACACTGCTGTCAGAGCAGCTATACTGAGTCTTTCTCTGCTATAGAGAGAGGGATTTACTGCGGTGACCATGACAGCCCATTTACACAAAAGAGTCATAGCAAACGTCAGGCAGAGATGCGTGCCTTGCAAACATAGCCTCGTTCAAAGCAGCCCAGGCTGTATTTGTGGATACATCTTAGTTGTTAGGTAGTTGTTGTCATCTCAAATGGGCAAGGTTAAACAATCAACATGCAAAAGAACAACAAAAAAAACCTTACACTGTATGTGCATAACACAACATATCCTCTACTTAAAAACAAGAGAGGTGACTGAATAAACAATAAAACGAGCCTGTGTGAAGTAACAGTCTCTAACCGTAGAGGCCCTTGGGTCCATGTTTGCCTGTAGAGGGGTCAGCAGTCATCCACATCTGAGAGTGGCCCGAGTCTTGTTTTGGCATGTTCCACTCAGTGCCCCAGGTCAAGAGCCCTCCAGAGAAACTCCTCAGGGAGTCGGACCAGGAGGCAGAAGGCCCGTAGATAGAGCTGCCATCTATCCAAGCCGTCACAAAGTTCACCTGCACAGTGCTGACATGTTTACTAACAGGTTTTGGTGAATGCCTATCAAGGCTGTCAGAGTGAGTACAACATGCTCATGTTCATTAGAATGTTCATAGGAATACGTCTGTCTTTCAAACTTGAATTATACAATGTCAGCATTTGGACATGTTTCTGAAAATATATCATTGGATTGGTGTGAGAATGCCAAATATTTATATGACAATATTCCCAATTTTAAAAGTTTACTATTATGCATGTCATGTTTACGTACTTGGAATATGTATAGGCTAATACCACAGTGCATGCAAACATAGCCCAAGGGTAGTGTCATCAGTTAGATACAAACCTGTACACGAGGGTTATTGGGACTCTGACTAGATTCTTTGTACCAAGGTCCTCTCTGGAATGGAATCATTACTTTTCCTGAGCTAGTGGGATCAAATATAGGGTCTCCTTTAGGAACTGGAATATTCATGAATTCAGGAGGGCATCCAGGGGGTCTTGAGTCAAATATTTCAAAAGCAACATGGTAGCCTGTAGAGTTATAACACACTTTTAACTGTACATGTTTATCATCTCTGTTAGCAGGCCTAAAAATAATGCCTTTAAAATGGCAAATATCTCATATTTTTACCAAAGAACACAGAGAGCACTGTTCGGTTGTTGGTTGATGGAAGTCCAGAGGGACCCATCGAGAGCAAACGACTGAGTCTTCGAGGGTTTGGCAGCAGCGGCTCTTGAACGGGCATGTACACGCCGTCAGAGTAGTGCGCGGGGAGAATGCGCACTAGACGTGAACCTGCAGAGGAAACATAGCCGCCTGGAACCATGCAGCAAAGAGACAGCTTCATTCCAATAACATGCTGCCGTAACCGCAACTTACCAACAGCACCTCTCTTAGGGTGGCCCAAACTGTTGTACCAGCCATCACATCGCGGAACTTCCCAGTCTATTTCACCATGTAAACCTGTTAAAGTAGAAAACAAGATTTCGAAAGAAATGCAAACTAGTGTGAAACAGAAAACCGCACAAAGTTGAATATGCAATCTGGTCTAATGGAATAAACAGATGTATACCGTAGTTTACTTACTTTCAATGAAAAGAACTAAGCCTACCATGGCCAAGATACTCCAACGTTTACGTAAATCCATTGATGCGCGAAATGCTCTTCAGGTCGGTCCACCCTATCAAGTCTTAGAGCACAGCACAGATAATCTCTTAGGTCGGTGTGTAAAAGAAGTCATAGAATATTTTATGTTGACACCAATAATGTATGCCTGACACAATATTGTTGTGTGTTGTTTCTTTATTTATTTAAAGACAAGACAACGCTATATCGGCAACGAATATTTTAAAACCAACCGATCTTGCAACAGGTTGACGCCTTCAGTAAAGGTGAGGGACGTGGATTACGACAGGCTATTGGCAAGGTACAGTATAAAGTTGAGGAACATGTAAATATTCGCTCATTACAACATTTCGAGGGAAAAAAAAAGTATTATTGCTTACCCAGTTAGAGGATGAAATATAACCTTCATGCAGGTGAGGTAGATAGGCCTATGGCAGATGGTGTAATAAATCGCCAACGTGTATTCTGGACCTTATCATAAACTGCAATTGTGACCTGTGTTGCTTAAACTGGGACTGGTCATCATTGACTCACACCTCTTTTTCAGGAGGATTCCAATGGATGCATCCTCCTCCCCACGACACAAAGGATGCCAGCGGTATATATAAGAAGTGTATGTCCCTCCAACATTCACACCTACGTGTCTTGTTTCTGCTGTTCGTTCAACTCAGGTGAGGACTGTCTTTTTTTCTTTGTGTCTTTTAACAAAGTATCAAATATAAATTTTATTTAATGAATACTTACTCCATTAGTGTGTTTCATTAATAATAGTAGTCTTAGTATCTTGACACATAACTATAATGGAACATATGTATAGGTCTACTTTATTCAACATTTCTACAATGAACAATGATGGTATGAGTATAGATGCAAGCATGCAATAAGTATATCTTTTGCAGACTATGCAGTTCTTCACAATGCCCCACATCATGCAAAGGCAGTGTACCATCACTGTCTGCTAAGAAGCACAAGCTTCAATCTCTGTATCAAAGCTGTAAGTGAGAGAGCCCTGCCTAACACTGTCCTCTCTGTTACACCATCTGCTTTCAGCTGCACCTGTGTGACTTTCCTGTGGAGGGAAGATGACTTTCTACGATGACATTTACCCATTCTATCCTCTACAAAGGACCTCCTTCATCTTTAGTGGCCACTTGCTCACTGTTATTCTAGTTTTCCTGGTCCTGACGCTCACTCTGCTTATCATTCTGCCAGGGATACGGGGAAAGTCGGTAAGAGCAATTGTCGTAATCATAATTGTCTGTCTCTGTGTTGCACTGGATTGTTTAGTTGGCAGCTTGTGAAAAAACAAGGAAACTAAGTATGGCATGCCTTTTCATTTACGACTTGAAATGGACTTATGTGTTATACTTCTCTCTTCTCCATCAGAGGTTGCTCTGGATGTTTCGAATGACAACCAGTTTATTTATTGGTGCCGTGATAGTGGGTAGGTTTTTAGTAGTAGAGTAAAAAAAAAAAGCTAAACACCAAACATGTACGATAAAAAAAAACCTCTACCAATCACGTCATTGCAAAAGTTTGTGATTCACCATTTTGCACTTTTTTCCAGCACTCAACTTTACTAATGACTGGGCTGAGGCAAAAACAACCACTAATGCAACCTATAAGTCCTTCAGCAACGCAGTGGTTAATGCAGACATTGGCTTACACGTCGGACTCTATGGTATTAATGTTACGCTAAGAGGTGAGTCACTTCTTTTTGCAGTAAATACAATAATTAGTTCTCCTCTGTGCTACTGTACGAAAATATATTTGGAACCGTGCTGCTGCACTGATATTTTGTCCTTTGCTCAGTCAGTGACATTATAAAAAGCAACTGCTTTGAACCCAACTGGTAAAATTTAGTATTTAATCAAGGTTAGTTCTGGTTGCTGTCATTTACACTTCCCTCTCTCTTATCAATCAAGGAAATCCTGTGACGCAATTCAATGAGACCATTGACTACAACGAGATGTTTAGTTGGAAGGACAACATTGAAAAAGACTACGAGGAAGCCTTGGAGAGAGGCTTACCAAACCCCATACTTTACATTGCTGAGAAATTCACACTAAACAGCCCATGTGGCCTCACATTTAAATACAAATGCTCTGGCCGATATGCCTCTGCAACTCTCTGGTAAAACAACACACATCATTTCCACATTAAGTGTTAATATGGCAATAGTAATAATAATAATAATAATAATAATAACATTTCCACAGGACTGCGTTTTGCTGCTGGATGACCGCCAATATCCTACTCTCCATGCCGGTCATCCTGTATGCCGGTTACATGATGATGGCCACTTCTGGCTTCATCTTCTTCTCCTTGGCCTCGTTCTCCACCATCATGAACATACCACAGTGCACATTCTCTGTGGGAACAGGCTCCTTTACCACCACCTACAGCCATTCGTTCTGGCTGGCGCTGGCCACAGGTAAACATGCTAGACATACTTTACTGCACGCACACTTAAAGCACACGCAAATGCAATCATATAGATGAGTGCATCATCTTTTGTACAGTACTGTAGTATAGTTCGCTTCAATGCAGTCTTGCTGTTGCATGTTGAAATAAATACTTGTGGAATATTAAAGGTTATTGTTTTTATTGTTTAAATGGGTATACACATTATTTGCAGGTGTCCTTTGCGCTGCCATTGGCATTCTGGTGGTGCTGTTGGACTGCTTGATACCAGAGAAGATGAAAGAGACTTTCAGCGTTGGCCTTGACAACTATGAAGACGAGGACATTTCAAATGGGGAGGGTTACCTAAATTCAGTTTTCCTTGAATGCGTGACTACTACACCTTTGAAATCAATCAGCTCCTTTGTAAGTCATTACTTAACATTACTCTGGGGTTGACTGTTACACTGTGAGAAGGCACAGTAACTCTTCATTAAATGGGTTTGTTTTACAAAATTCTGAGATAATACTTGTAAACTGCCATGATTTTCTCCTGAAACTCGTTTATTTATTGAATTTAGCATGCGTTTGAACAAAGTTTGAATAGAACAAAGTTAATAATTTCTCCCTTTGTTACTTAAATGTTCTGTTTCAGGGAAACGTATGAGACCAGAAGTGTCCAGAAGTGCCTCCGGCCTTTCCATCTAATACTTGAAAATATGTTTTGTGAATGTCAGAGTATATATATTACACCTGTATAAATGTGTTTCTGTAAAATAATGTACATATTATATTCTAAACATTTTGTTTATTTGGTATATGTTCAAGTACATGTACAATATATTACTTCACACGATTC
>JAODVN010000021.1:572511-588281 GCA_025434125.1 Chologaster cornuta
GACATTCGAGTGGCGAAGTGTTCTTCATTGACAAATCTACTCCTCACTGACTGACCACATAGCGGCAGTATTGCGTATACATTCGGGTGACCACTATGAAAATCTTTATTTTTTTGTCTAACATTACTGTTTATTCTACAATAAGTGAAACAAGAAACATTAATATGTGAAAACACAGCATCAAACACACTCATATTTAATGCACAAACTGCATTCACATTTAGGCTACATTGGCTTTTAGAAGGAAACAACAGGGCTGCTATATCTGCAACAATATCTGAGAGAGACTGCGGCCGAGCAGTTTTTTTGGGGTTTTTTTTGAGGGGGGGGGCATGGTGGGGGTTGCTTTAATCAGGTCTGTGAGCTGCCATGAGGCGGGGCAGTAAGAGTAGACAGTCCGCATCACAATGGTGGCGTTGCGGGCCAAGTGGTACGGCAGGTAGAACAGTGCAAAGAGAACCAGGACCGAAGTAAATACTCGCGTTAGACGCCGGTGCCTGCACTGCTGAATGGGCGAGCACGACCGGTGGCGTAGCTCCCTGACGCTCCACACGCAGCAGTAGCAGATGGACACCAGCGGGAGCAGAAGAGCGAGTAGGGCGAGCTTCCCCTCGTGTCCGCCAGCAGCACGTACAGCGTGCAGATGGTGCGGTTGTTCTCCGGGCATAGCTGGGTCGCTGTCATGCAGGGACAGGGAAGCGTATGGCCAGTGTGAGCAGCCACACTGCCAAGCACACCAGACACGTCAGCCGCCGGCCCAGCAGGGCCACGGAGCGTAGCGGGTGTACGATGGCAAGGTAGCGGTCCAGACTAATGCAAGTGACGGAGAATATGCTGAGGTAGAAGTATGGTAGAGCACCCGCACATGCATAAACCCGCCTTGCATTCATTCGAAGCCAAGGTGGAACTGGATGAGGAAAGGCAAGGCAGCAGCCAGGAAGTGTCGGCCAGGCTCAGGTTGACGAGCAGGACAGAGCCGCGGGTCCAGCGCTTCAGACGGTGTACCATCCAGAGGGAAAGCAGGTTGAGGGGCTGGGAACACCAGGAAGCACCCCGCATCACTGCAGCTGAACCACAAGCAGAAGGCCTCCTCTGGAGGCTACAGGAAGACATGCAGTGTTTGGATATCCCATTTAGACTGTGTAGTTAGTGTAAAGTAGCCTAAAAGGTTTCTAGTGGTATAAACGATAGAAACTTTTTATTTTGGCTGCATGCATCAAATTACAATATATGCAAAATACACAATGCACATGGTTTGCCTTTGATCATGAACTTATTTTGAAGATATCGTGCGCATGAATAATTCACTTAAAATATGATTATTACAGAATAGCCTAAGATTAACTTTAAACCTACCTGAGTCTTGCCCATGTCTTTACCTTAATTAACCATATACATGGGTGCCAAGTGAAACAGCAGTGCCACTTTATTTAGGAATAAAGCACACCCCCTTATGTGAACCAATATTTAATAAGATGTGCTCTCTTTGACCATCTGTTATGTGAACAGTGACTTGTTCTCTTACTCAGCAAAGGAACTGTGTTCTGCGACCGATAGAGATTTCAGAGAGCTGTGTTACCAACACTGGATAGCTACAGACGAACTGCAAAAGAAACCACACAGCAATGATAGATACAGCAGCAGTAACTTCTTTATTTGTTTTGAAGAACTTTAAATGCAAAAGCAATGTATAAAAACGATCCAAAAAAACGTTTTCAGAAAATTTGTGTAAATCAATATAGCTTCTCATCCATGTATAGTAAACATATAAAAGAAAGACAATGCATTTCAAGGCAAAATGAAAAAATAGGTTTAAATATTAAGGCAACGTTGTCACTTTGTAAGTTATAGGATTCAGAAGACAAATGGCAATGCAATTGTTCAAGCATGTATTTCACCTGGTTCTAAGAACACATACAGTAAGACGCTTTGACAAACAAGATTGAGTTGTCTGAGACCAAACCTCTTAGAGAAAATTGACAAATTCTTGAATATTGAAATGTTAATAAAAAAAAAAACTTCTTGCATATTGAAATGTGAGAAAGTATAATCTCAGAAACAACCTACAAATTCAGATTTCACTGAGAAACACGTGCCTGGTCATCTCAAACCCTTCAACATACGTTCAACAGAAACGGCTAAATCAGTGTTGTGTTTATAGTACAACCTAGTTTCCATTTAACTGAGCAGAAATCTGATAATCATCACAAGCTCTTGCTTTTTAAAACAATGCTGTGTATGTAGTGTCATGGGTCAACTACACAATGTGTTAGCAGTTTGGTAGTTCATTAAGTGCTTTGTGCAAAACCATAAAAAATAATGTATGTTTTTCCTTCTCGTCAGTATCACAGCTGTGTAAATCAGAAGCAAACAGAGTACATGATGGCTGACATGCTTTGTGTTGTGGGGAAGTACATGATGGCTGACATGCTTTGTGTTGTGGGGAAAACGTGCCCCAATGGGTGGGGGCAGGCTTTCACTAGCTCCAGCATGTTGGTAAACAGAGGCACATTAACACAGGGATCTCTCCACTCTCTAGGGCTTGGAGCACTCACCTCCAGGGACAGCAGTCAATGTTAACAGTCAACATACACCAGCTGCTGAAACAATGCAGTGCACAGCTCCACAATAACTGGCCATGGCAAGTCAGAATGAACTCCTACAAAACCTCCCTTCATTTAGTATGAAGCACTAAGCACAACTAAAAAGACAAATAAAAAACACTAGCATATCACTAAGTTAGAACAGGTATCTTAGGTGAACTTGTTGAGGGATACTTGGCACCGTGCAAGGGTGTGTGAACAAGATTCAAGGCAGACCGTGGCAGTGGCGTTAACACAAATGGGTGTGCATTATGCTTTGGCTGGGAAATAAACAAAAACAATATTCACAAAAAAAACTTGCAGTAGCCTATTGTGGCACTGTAACACTTGATAAACCATAACAGACCGTAGACATATTCAGAATTATATTACTTTAAATCAAAACATAGAACATGTAATATATTAAGGCATTTAGTCTTTGGTTCCTCAGAAAATAGAAAGCAACGTGATACTACAAGAGCAAGCGGCCTGGCGGAGACAGTGTTGTACAGCATTGTTTCCTTCATTTCCATACAGCAAACTGACATTACCTTTCCTTTACTTTTACAGTGATTGAAGAGTTGTAAATATGAAAGAGTAATGCTAAATCAAGTACATGCTAGCAGGCTGAACAGCTGTGGTACACATGCAGTGACTATACGCCTGATGTTCCACTTGTGTGGTGTCACATACGGGGACAGCTGAAGTGAACTGACACCTGTGCCACTAGACTGCTCAAACAACATAGGCACTAGAGAAAAGTGGTCACATATCAATGGTAATCTTCCTCACCGTGTCCCCCCGTGTCCAGCTGAAATGGCCGGGTTTCAGCAGAGAGACACGGGCTAGAGGCGCTCAGACAGCACGTCGTGTTTGGGTACGGACGGGTAGATCATGGGAGTGCAAGTGCAGTCGTGGTGATTGGCGTGGTTCAGCTGGCTGGTCAGCTTCTCCACCTCGTAGTTGTGGAGGTACTCCTGGACCAGGTAGCGTTCGCGCTTGATCCGAGC
Source organism: Chologaster cornuta (assembly GCA_025434125.1). Taxonomy (NCBI): domain Eukaryota; kingdom Metazoa; phylum Chordata; class Actinopteri; order Percopsiformes; family Amblyopsidae; genus Chologaster; species Chologaster cornuta. Next base: position 576,104 of record JAODVN010000021.1, read on the forward strand.
CTTCACCTCGGAAGGAACGTCGGGAATCATCCAGGCCACAAAGAACTTGACCAGGAACACAATGTGCTGCAGAGGAAGCACACAGTTCATACGGTTGTGGGAGCACTGCCAGGAATACATTTGACGTCAGCAGAAAGACCAAAGACTGTACTGGCCACCATCCAGGTCAATGCTGGAACACTGGAAACGCTGTTGTAGTGGTCGATGGAACATTAGCCACAAAGGGAATAAAATAGTTCAGATGCAAAACTCTTAAGTCCATCTGACATGTTGCTTTTAAATTGGCCATATTTAAATAATTACTTTTTATTTGATGACACATAGCCTTTTTATTGAATTCTAGGTGAACGTAATGAACCCAAATATAGAAATGCAATAAATAATGCTGTTAGCTCATTACCACTTTTTTTCAGATGGCCTTTTGCATCTGAACTCTTGTGAATCAAATCCATGTGAGGAGCACTAAAACATGATATATTTTTACCTCCATGATGATGATGAATGCCAGCTTGGCTGCCAAGATGTGCCAGAACTGCATGGTGTGGGCGTACGCTTTCTCATGGCCAGGTGGGTTGCGGTAGTCACGATACCTTCATAACAGAGATAGCGGGTTTAGAAACGCCAATTGTTACGCAATGTGACGCACGGACGGAATAAACAGAAGGCTGTAGTCCATCCATGGTATTTAACCTGTTAAGCTGTTGACTCGTCAGCTTCTGCATCTCACAGTTCATTATCCATACACACACAAGGTAAGAAGCTTAACGAGTTCATTCCTATGTAACACCCCAGCCCAAACACCTGCAGGTAGTGATGACAGAGCTGTTGAACCACGAGGGGTTTTCTCCGTCTTCAGGCCTGCTTTCATTAGGGATGGCAGAGATGTTCATGATGGACAGGCTGTTGTTGATGAAGCCTTTCATACTGAGGTCATTCTCTGGCTGGTATGCGTACATGTACACCAGCCGGGGGATCATGTCAGAGGTGAACGACACAATGAACGCCTGGAGAGGGGCAGCAGACGGGGTTGGATGTTAGGAGCGCAATAGCGTCCCTCAGAAGGAAACAATCACAAAGGGAAAACTACATATGGGGGTTTCATTCAAATCACTTTACTCTTTATGAATTCAAGATATAATATATGTAGATCAATGTTTAACTTTATATAGAGTATAGCCCCACACACGTGTCCATGTACATATGTATTTCTTATAGCATGTGGTTATTATACTAGCATAGGGAAAACACAATAATATGTGTCAATAATACATTTAAGTATAAAAGATAGACAACACACACAAACATGGTAGTTCACATATTGGATTTTTAGATGTTCTTTTCCGTCTAGTATACTTAGTACAAAGTATTTTGCCTGACCACAAATGAACCAGGGCTAACAAGTATACTACAGTATATACTATGGCAGAATACTGTAAGTGATACAGTGTACAAGTGCAAGAGGAGATGTGTGTGTGAATCAGTCCAATCTTTGCCTCGTCCTGACTGGACCTGAACTCACATTGGTGACCACCGACAGGACGGCCACCCCGTTGAGTATCTCCTGCCAGGCACCAATGCTGTGGGCCTTGGCCGCCACGGGCCTTCTGAACTGGGTGGTGAACTTCCAGGCGTCCACTCTGACCTCGATGATGTTGTTGAAGAGCGCCAGCAGGGGTGCGAGGGGGAAGGAGGCAACGAACAGCGTGATGAAGCCAAACTGGATCACTGTGAGGCGGAGAGAGGACATGAGAACACTGAGAGGCGAACGCTGCCCTCTGCAGGCCGTCTGGCAACACTACAATAAAATAAGGTGTGTAGAAACTACTTGTCCAGCAGTCGGTTTGTTGTTGGATCTAAACTAATTGATTTATTTATTGCATGGTGCGTGGCCATTGTATGCAGCGGCCATACGTTTGACCGTATGTTTCGGTAAACCCACCGTTTCTCTGTCTGACCCTGAGAGCTGCAGATGAACAGGTGAACAAAAGTGTGTATGCACTCATTCAGACTGTGTAGGCGCAGTATGTGACGTACTGAGAATGCTGCATGTATAGAAGAAAGCTCCCTATAGTGTCTCATGAATCCCTCCTAACGGTGTGTGCTTACCCATCTCCAGGTACTCGTCGAAGAGGCCAAGCTCGCCCATATCCTGCAGGTCGTGGTCCTGCTCCCAGCGGCTATAAAGGCTCTCCGGGTGTTTCCGAGCCTTCCTGCTGCCCCACCAGTTCATTAGCCACCTGTAAGGCACCCAGCATGCAATGGAAGAGGCATGAGCTTGGGAAGCACTTCACAGCATCTGACAAATGACGGCATAGGACAACACTCACGGTAGCAGTGCCTCCTGGATGTTGCCCCACACCTGTTTACCAGTCATCACGATCACCAGCTGGGTGGTCAACTCAATCAGACAGCCACCGGGGTCACACTGAACACACAAAGAAAGGCTTTATAGATACATGTTGCCCTGGACTATAGAGCCACATGTTAGTCGACTAGAATGCAATAGAAAAATACACCGCTAACATCATATGTTCATTTAATGGTAATCCAGTCAAGTGAAGTCATTTTCTTTTATATAGCCCCTAATCACGTTAGTCTCAAAAGGACTTTACAGGCACACATTTCACATTTACACCCGCTGAATCCCCTGCGCCTCTCCTCCCAACGGGCAAAGACAAACCTGCCAGAGGAGTCCACTGCCTTACTGCAGACGTGTGCACATCACAGTACACTGTAGAGCTGTGTACCATAATGGACCACATGCTCTCCTCTCTACAACAAGCATTTGAATTACCTCTGAACGTCTCATGGAAAAATCTGGCCCAGGGCAGAACTGACCACACTTCCCCTTTATCTCACAATTACTTTCGAATTCAGAGTACAGTGGAAAAACTAAGTAAGTTAAAGTGGAATTGCGTAACAGGTATGCGGTTACACAAGTATTTGAATACATCCTGTTTTTTGTTAGGGTATTTCCATATAAATGCAGAATTAGCATTTTGCCTCCAAACAACCTGAGATCCTAACCTGACACACCAGACATCTGTGTCTGTTAGACACATCCTTCTGGGGAGCTGTCCACTCAAACAGATTCAAGAGGGCAGGCGCTTTCAGAAAAATACGAACCTGTCAACCAGCAGTGTGTGCTTATCCACTCTTGCAGTAGAAAAGCCAGGAGAAGAGTGGCAACATATTTTCCATTGAGAAAAGCCTTTACTCTTCTAATAAATTATACTAAAACTGATGCTATATTCCATCTTGTGGCGTTTTCCACTTGAGTTGTTTCCAGGTCACCTGCGTCACACCTAACCCACGCACGTAGCTAAACTACTACACACACACACCAGGTTTACCGGCCTGAATCAACACGATATCCAAGCTGTCCATACTGATTCTCACGGTGAAGCCAACCTGAAATCATTCAGTTTAGAAAAACTACTTTTAGCAGGAGCTGCACTGAGGTTGTCAGTTGATGCCAATCTGACGCACATAACTGAAAACAGACACTGACTGAAGACCTGTTGTTTCTCTTCCTCCCAATTAACAGCCACTATTTCACAACTACTACCTAAAAGGGGTCTGAAGTCATTGTATTGCCATGCTGAACGCATATGCTACTTACTAGGTTTGTTTTTTATTCTAAGAAATATGCCAATACTCGTTTTAAGTCATCGTTTCTAACTACCATATAGCTCTCATTGTCGGTACCATTGGCCGTGTCATGTTGTATTCATGTGGGAGCGCTATTATTGGTTGTGAGTGCAGTCTATGAACCCATCCTTCCCCCAGCGTAGCTACAGCGTCTGCTTGTAAATACATTAGTACGGGGCAGAGCCACACACACACAGCAGCATGGTTTGTTTTACCCAGATCAAAGAAAATAAACATTATGCACCCCAGCAGCGTGTCAGTGAAGGGTAAGTTATAAATACATTTTATGTTTAGCTCTTGCTTAGGGGAGGGAATAAGCTTAATTCAAAATAAGAGTGACGCGATGAATATGCGGACGTAAATTACACCAACCACTTCTGTTGATTTCGGGGGAAATATTGTAGACATAGCAAAGAAAGTCACAAAACGTCTATTTGTAACACTTCACAGTGTTTAACATGTTAGGCTGTTAGGCCAAAATGTTGACTTTGACTGTAGGGGGGCTTTAAGCCTCAATATCTACCACGTTTATCTTGCCAAAGTACCTCCTCATTCCTCAGTTTGCTCCATTTGCCAAACATGTACACGTAGTCTCCAGGATAACCGACAAACTTGCCCTTGAAAAAGGCGACGTAGAAGCAGGAGGAGTAGTAGTTGACGAACTGGAAGAGGAACATCTTCACTGTCAGTTTGTTCTCATACTCCAAGTGGGTCCTGGGTATTTCTGTCACACAAAGAAGTAAAGAACATGTACATTCTTGTTAAAAACAGGAGAAATAAAAGATACTGTAATAGAACCAAATAGAAACATGTGTTAACACTGTTATACTGCAGCAGGACACCCAATGTGGTCAAATGGGCTTTGGCTGGCCCTCACCCATATCAGTGATCCATATAGCCACTTTCTCATACATGAGGTTGAGGACCATGATGATCACAAAGTTGATGCAGGAGGCGGTGACAGAGGTGGCCAGCTGTGGCGTGATCAGAGAGCCCACCACCTCAATCTTGTTGGTGGGACTTTCCTTCATGATGCTGGCGAAGGCTGCGTACACCGCCAGGCGATACGCTATCACCCCGATGATGCAGGCGATGATCAAGGAGATCTGTGGGACAGACCATGTGAAAGAGCAGCTCCCCAGCACATACAGTGAGCAACAGAAGCACCGTGCTGTGTGTGTGTGGCAGGCACGAGCACAGTGCAAAACCAAGGGTGACTGAGGCTACGTTCAGGTCGCATTAGTGCTCTATTCAGTATCGGTGTCTAGTGTGAACTGGTGGTCACGACTCTGAACTGACTGCCTGACCAACTGAAGACGTCACAGGCAGCGCGCTGTGTTGAGCGGAGGTCAACATTGCCTAAGAGCAGTCTGCGCAGTGATGAGTGAGAGAGAGCAGTACATTTGCACAGAAGAAGGCCGGTTAAACGCACACATGAAACATTTTCTCTGCCAGACATGCGCGCTGCCCGCGAGTTGCCAGTGGATTTCATCTGCCTCCTCTCCCTTTCTTATGCGCTGGTCGTGTGCATCGATACGTTTAGCAGCAGACATATTGATCAAATTGTGTGGCACAGGTCAGACTGAGATTTGATAAGATTGATGCTGGTTCACACTGTTGTGTAGAAATCAGATTTATCTTATATTAGCTTGCGGTGTGAACGTAGCCTAAATGCAAACATTTTGAACCACAACAAAACAAGCTATCATGCTTGCACAATCAATGCAGACCACTATGTAATCTCATATGTCCCCATTGAGCTCAACGTTCTGCTTTTAATCTTACACGACGGGCCAAATGAGCCTATTCTTTTTATAGATGTATGTATCGTATACCGTAGTATACGTAGACATAATTGTCACGTGGCCTACAGTGGAAAGGAAAAGTGAAAGGAAGGTTTGCACATTCAGGTGACAGAGAAGAAGAGCTTGGGGCTGGTCAAGCGGGATCCCCAGACAGTATTATGTCTCACCCAAAACAGGACGGTGGCTCCAGACAGGCACGTTCGAGCACACTTGCTTGTTACAGGTAAGTACGGCTCCATCTCCTACACAGTAACCATCAAAGCACAGACAGTCAGTCACTGGTTATGTTCTGAAGATACAGCTTTGAAAGGCCTGGTCTGGGGGTCGAACCAGAGGCACGGCTAATAACAGGGCAGATATAGCGTCCATAGAATATTATTATATTCCATTCCCCACTCAATATGGGGTTCAGGGTCAGTCTATATATGAAGTTGCTCCCCAGGTGCAGATAGGGGTTAGGTATCTTGCTCAAGGGTAAGTATATGGACCTTACAGCCTGGAGACAACCACATGGACCTCTAAGCCACCGTGTGGCCACTGCTGGTGGTGCGACCACCAGGCACCATGCCTTCTGTCTTCAGAAACGCCCCCGTATTGCACACAAGCTGAACCACAGCATCACCTCGCCCCTCTTCACATCGGGGTTCTATGCTAGGTGCCGCCCTTACCCACAGCACCACAGTGGTCCAGCACAGACACACTTTCCCCACAAGATCTGCAGTCGTTCTCTCTAGAACCCACTCCATCTCCTACAGACACATGTGGGAATGCCGTGGAGGAACAGGGCAAATGACAGCCCGTAACAAGACACTACCAACACAAGGTTCATCATTTACAGACATGTACAGCGCTTCCTGTGTATTGAATCGGAAACATGTTCACGGTCAGCACATTAAGCATACAACTGTTTCTTACTCCATTCACCATTACTTACATGAATAACCAGCTGTTTCAGGGGCTTATTGGTATACTTGTCCATACACTTCATTCCTATATATATCATTTGCAGTACTCATATGAGCCACAGTATGCGTCCCAAACAATGCTATGGTTGTAATCACATGCAGCACTAAGCCTTCAGGAGTTCAGTGCACTGGCCAGCTGTGGGCACACAAGCACCTGGGTGATGCGGTTCAGCCTGCGGTTGGTGCATTTGGTCTCGTACTCGGGTCGAAGCTGCAGCTGCTGCTGCTCTTCCTCAAAGTCAACCAGATCCCACTCATACTCCAGACGGGCCTGCCGCCGCTTCCAGAACTCCAGGAACAGGGTCACTGTGCAGAGAGACCATCTTAAGCTAACAATACAATACAGACATTAGCCACAAAATACTAGCTGATTGTTAAGTAATAATAGGACGTTGTGGATACAGTGACCAGATGTGTGATAGATGTGTGAAAGATATGTAACCTGGATCCCGTCAAACGTAAAACACTAAAATGTCCCAGTTTACAACATTCACTACCAAATTGTCCCAATTTTTACCACAATTAAAATAATAGTAATGTTTCCATGTCGGAGCCAAAAAACGGCCTAGAACTGCTTAGCAAAGCAACAATTCCCATCAAAGATCAAGTAGCAGCAGAAAAACATGACGGTGAATACAATAACAAATAGCCTGAATTCCACACTGACTTGTCTGTTGTTGTCAAGGTTGTTGCTACATTGTAGCATTACCACAAAACCCACAATCCTCCTTGTAGTTAACTTACTACTACTACTATTGCTACTACTACCCCCATAATGCATGTTTAGTTGTCAAAGTACACAGATGACCATAAATGTTGAACCATTGATTAACACTTGTGAACGTATTAAAAATGTGTTGAAAGGTACAGTCACTAAGCGCTGAAATAACTGTCCCCCATTCTAATGAAATCGCATATGGTGCGCAGTACAAAATATAAGAGTCCTGGTTTGGGGGTTTGAACATGTAGTCACCACATTTGTGGAATATGAAGACAATTGAGACAAAGTAAGGGCAAATTAATAAGTACAACTAATAATGAGTACAATTACTAATTTTAGAAGATGCTTTTATCCAAAAGAATTTCAAGTTAGTACAAAGAAAATATTGCAGACTTCCAGTAGGTGGTGCTCTGGATTAGCTAGAAAATATAGCTTAGAGAGAAATAATTTCACTCACCCCAAATCCCCATGAATATGGCAAAGAATACTGTTCCCACATTGTCAAATAGGTGTGATTGCTGGAAAATAAAGATATTACAAAACAGGATACTGTTATGTCGATGCATACCAACTTGACATTAAACACGAATCCAGTGAACATGGGACATATGTATGGTTACACTTTACATACACTTCTCCTTCTCTCCTCCTCACTATCCGTATTACAGACACGTTATTACAATAAGTAGGGGGAAAACAAGTTGACTTTACCCAAGATGAGTTGCATGTCGAGTTTAGCTTCCAGTAGCCACATTTCTTGTCACACAGGGGGCACATAACAATGTTCCCTCCAACATCATCACTGCATATCTCCTTGCTAAAGTATGAAATAGAAAAAAAAGAAGCATGCTAATACGGTAATATAAAACTGATAATTGATCACTGATGATAGCCATGTCAATTAATAACTAAAATGAAAAATATGACTTGATCTTGTCTGGGACAGATTTGAATGGATATAATCATAAAGGTTAATGTAAATGTTAATGTGATGTTAGTGTAGAACATAGTTCCTAAAACTTCCATTAAACTTTGTAATGTTTTTATTTGTTTTTGTTGACATGCAAGCCGTATAGAAGTGATATGTTTTGTGATATTGGTTGTCTTATTTATACATTATTTTAATAAAAACCTGATATGACTTTATAGTAAACATATTGCTATTATTTGACTGACCTCCACTGGTTCTCATCGTAGGTAAGCAGTCCGTAGATGAAACAGATGAATCCTACTACTGCAGCGAAGAACAGCATCTCGGTGTAGAAACCCAGCCACGCAAAATAAATGCCTATCTTCTCGCCATAATACTTCCTTTTTTTAAAAGCAAAAACCAGTGATGCAGTTTCCTCAAATTCTTCTGCCGGGATAATGTGCAAATAAACAGCATGAGCAAATGACAAGGTCCTACCTAACTAGGTTCAGCGGCTGTTCCTTGAAGAAACAGAAGAACCGGGCCCAGTATTTGTAGAGGTTGTTTCTTTCGCTCTCGCAATGTGGATCCTTTGATTTGGTCCAGTACCTACACTGCACACACACACACACATATTGGCAATATGATGACTTGCTGTCACAGCTCCTCTGCTGCCTCATCCGGGACAATGCTGTCTAAAGTGCGGGGTCTTACATCGTGCAGAGGGAAAGCAGAAGTGTAGGTCCCATTGTTCAGTAACCGCTTGATTCCCTTCTTGTCTTTACACATTCCGTCTGGTCCGTCCTCCCTTGTGTACGGACAGCGGGACAGGATGTAGTAAACCTGTCAAGAAAGGAACAGTGTGGAGCAACAAGCAATGTATGGAGCAGCTTGAAGATACACTTATACTTCATGAGCCAAATCGATTACGAAATCAGAGCCACACTTCAGACCAACGTGAGTTAGTTCCCTTACAATCCTGTTGCGGGTAGAAGGGGGAAAGAACGTCTCTTTGTCGTCGATGAGGAAGAAGTCAATCTTGTCCTTGTTGAATGGGGCAGTGAAGAAATCCGAATCGGGGTGCATTACGTGATCGGGCAGACGGAAAGGGGTTGACACCCAGTTCATGGGGATCTCCGTGTGAGCTGGGATGTCGCTGGCTTTGAAGGGCACCTTGATCTTCAGAACATCTGCATAGGTGGCCAGCACCTCCCAAGGAGCGTGGATCTTCAAGAAATATGTCTTCCCATCTTCTGACTCCTGGTGACAATTGTGTGGAATAGTAGATTTTAGAGAAGATTAGTGTTTCCACTGGTATTATTTAACATATTAGAGGATATTTAACAATTTGAGAGAATATTGTAGAATATCATTTGATTTTAATGTAACATTCTGAAATGTTAGTGACTTCGCATAGATTTTAACAATAAAATATACTTTAAAAGAGTTAGAGAAGAGTAAAATAAAAAAAGTATAATTTAGAATGCTACAGTATATTGAAAAGTGTTCTAAAAGGTCTACATTGAAACTGATTCAGTTTCCATTCCAATTCCATCATTAGTATTTTGTAATGTGTGGTAAGTTAATTTTACTCAACTGTTGCAGAAAAAGAGCCATGCCAGTGATTTAGCAGTGGTCTGCTGATATTCACAGTAAGAAATGGAAGTGTAAACGGTTTCAGCACATAGCAAACTGAGAATTCTGGACCATTGTCCAGTTAGTGACATTCCTGGACTTAGTGCCATAAGACATTATAAACATAAATATATCAACAAATATGTCAGCTCCTTTATATCTTAGTTGCATAGCCTGTGCTACTTGGTCATGTTAGTGCATGTGTGTGTGGCACACAAAGCATTTGTTTTGGTCTGAAATGCTAGTGCTCTGGTATGACATCTAGTGGCAGACATTCATATAGCACCCTCTTACTGATTTATCTTCGGTCTCCAGCTCCAGGCCTGCATTCAGCAGATTAGCTTCATAATGTTTTCTCCTCTCCTGCAGAGACATTCCCACAAACGTCAGGAATGTTTTACACAATAAAATGACACATTTCTCTGGGTATGGAAATGGGTAACTCTTGAGCATATTTAGATGACAGATACAGGAAGTGTGTCGCCTGTAATCCTCATCCATTGCGAAAAGAGTGGGGAAGTTCCCCAAGTCCAGTGCCTGTCTGCTGACTCACTTGCTCAAAGCTATTTAGGAGGCCAAAATATGTGTCAGAAGTATGTGGAGCAGAAGACACCCCCGTGTGATACGAAACAGCCTGCTAACAGTGGCTAGTTCATTCACCATTCCAAAACTGACAACTGGCTCCTTGTGTCCAGTATGGAAATACACACAACTATTCAAACATACAACTTGTTGAGCTACATTAAGATAATATGATCAACTCAAGTTCCAGTAATGCCGTTGTATTGCTACAATAACAAGAACAAGAACCTGAGAAATAAATGATGTGGGGGTTATGTGTTTTCAGCTGGCACTAGCTGAGAACATATGAACTTTTTTGTGCTTGTGGTATTTATGTTAAGCAGCCACCATGTTTGAGCTGCCCTCAAAATAGCAGCTGTTTCTCTCTCATCATCTTAAAGCCCCAATCCGTCGTTCCTGAGCGTTCAGTCAAGCAAAGTACACCATGGTTATTAAAAGCCCCTCAAACATGCAAATACTATATGTTTTCCTGTGAATTAATAGCAAAACTCTGGATTTGGCAAGATAAAAGTGGCTTTCGTAGGAAAATAGTAAGCTACAGTAATATTATAGGAACTACTTTCTACATCATATTCATTCATAACAACATTGTCTACATAATAATTATAGAAATGTTTAGTCAAGCTGGGAATCGGAAGGAAAGGGCTGAGCTCTGCTGTAAGTGAAAAGGAAACACCCTCTGTCATTGACTCAGACTTGAAACCGGTAGCTCTGAAACTCAACATGACGACAGGCGGCAAAGAAGAAATGGTGTTTACTTCAAGCACAGTGTGGAGTGGTACATGAACATGACGCTAACACATTTAATACAAATATGACCTTGTCTGAAGTCTAGAAACATGAGCTGGTGGTAACTTAAAGAGAAACTAGCTGATATGTGGTTTCTTACCTGCTTCCTCTCACCAACTTTATCTTCGATGTACGAAAGCACAAAATCAATCCTGCGCACTCCATCCCGGAAGAACACAGAGTCTTTGCTTTGCTGCTGTTTGTCAATCTATGAGGAGAGGAACAGAGCATGATGTAGATGCATGTTCTATACACACACACACAGATGTTCACAGCAGCTCGTCAATTTGCTGATGCATTCACCACAGCCTTGATCTACTGTCAGGAAAAAGCCTATAGAACTCTCAGCCATAACACTGTGGATTTACTACAACAAGCTGATACTGGCACTGATACTATGGTCCCTCTATCCTTCCTTTCCTCTCTTTAAAGTGATCAATCTTGCATTAAGACAAAGTCAAGATCATTGTGGCGTCAAGCAGTAAAAACAGCAGTCTCCACCTAATCAGTACAGAATAAGGTTCATGCTGTAGTTAGGTTATTATTCACTGCATCGGTGGAACAACACACAACTAAGGACCACAAGCTCAGATTACACGGTTGACATTAATAGCAAGGCTAATGAGAAGATGATGCAGGCAGCACAAGCAGGTACGGCTAGGCTTAGGTCAGCCCTTTGTGACGTCTGTGCTTTCCTCAGCGCTACAGTAAAGACAGCATTCCACACAGCTTGTATCACTGTTACCACTGTGTCTCCATTCACAAATGCATTCACGGCCGCGCAGAATGCAACGTACAAGCCCGGCCTGGTTACCGCCAGCTATGAACGGCTGTAAATGCACCATGTATTCCCACTGCCTTACTTGACATTGCTACAGTGTAGCGAGGCTGGGTTTCCCCCCTAGAATAAGCACAACACACCGTACAACACAGACCGCCTATCTGAGGCTCACATTAACGCAGAATGAGTAAGCACTCTCAGGCATGACTCCGGAGGGAAGGGAAGAGAAGATGAGCACTTTACCTCCATCGTGCGCTCCATAAATAGACGTAATGCATCAGAAGGCAGCCTCTCTCTCTCTCTCTCTCTCTCTCTCTCTCTCTCTCTCTCTCTCTCTCT
>JAODVN010000021.1:665800-678860 GCA_025434125.1 Chologaster cornuta
ATTATATTGATTATTTCTGGTCATATCAAAGAAAATCACATTGACATCCTATATACCATATCAATATTACCCGATTTTCATAAATTTATTCATAAAGAGAGTACAACATTAGAATGAGACAATCACACCCATCACTATAGGTTTGGACCTACTACAGTACACAGAAACATCCCCAACGTTAGTCCCTAAACACAAGAACAAACTGGGAATCCCTAGCCTCAATGTATGTAACCCAAAGCCCTGGCATGAACTTCATCTTGCACTCCGGTTTTCAAGCGGTCTTTGGAAGTTAGAGTCTCAGATCAGATTTGGACAGATTAGTTAAGGGCTGGGAGTCTGGGAGGGGTGGATATGAGGATTTGCAGTATTTCACAAGACGGCCCTGTCAGTGTCCTGTGGCCCTGTCAAGTTATACTGAGCCACCGGGTAAGAGGATCGGCCCCAAACTAATCCAAATCAAAAGACATACCATGTGAATTACATCCCAAAACAGGTTCACTTACATAGATTAGGAGCCCACATGTAAATCCTGCCATACTCTGTTTGGCACTGGCAAAGATGAGCCCATAAGGACAAACACAAACATCCGCTCTGCGCACTGATACACTGGCATATATAGTTGGCTGCCAGCACCGCCGGTTTCCTGGTTCTTTAGGCGATTAGATGCCCGTGAATGGGACAATCTAGGCCAGCCCCACTAATTATTCACACCACATCTAAGAAAGTGAGAGAGTAACCTGCTTATTGGTGCGCTGGCGCCCACAGACATCCGCTCGCTTGTCTGTTAAGAACGTCCTCTTTGCCCGCCCACTAAGTGCTAAGCTAAGCTTTAGCTCAATGAAGCATTCATTTCCATTCCTGTTTGACATGGGTGATTCTATCAAGGCATTTGGCAGCATGCACTGGCTTTCTGTTGAGACGTCAAAGAATGTTACTCTGCCGTAGTAAAAGAAAAACATTCTCTCGCACTCTCCCTTTCTCTCTCTCTAAGTACTGAACAAACAGTGGCCCAGAAATGCTTTAAAGAGCACATGTCTACTGGGACTGGCTATTAAATGTAGAGCAGTGTTGGCTGCTTAGCTTTGCATTTCAGCCAGAGCAAGTTCAGAGGAGCACTGCAGAAATCTGGGCAGGTCCATAAACTAATGGGACTATAGGGTAGGAGACGAAACACTTTCTCTCTCTCAGTATGCACAGTAACAGGAGAATGCAGACGCCACAAACAGGTGCTTTTGTACTACTGTTAGCCATAACATTGCCTGTTTCATATTCACTGCATTGCCGGTGTTCATTGGTGCGGGAAATCAGCAAATAAATAAAAAAGGGTATTTCTTTTTTTCTTTTTGGTTTTTCTTTTACTACATCTGGTTTGTGGCATGTCATTGTAAAATCATTTTTTCTCAATTGGCCAGATTCTCTACCCTGGATTTGCCCAGGCTAGAGAATTGGTCTGGAGTCCCGGTTTGCATTAGCGTTTGCACATCTACCATGCTGGCGGTCCAATCAGGGCAGGATAGTGAGATGATGTTGAAGTCAATCGTGTCTAAATGGTGCTAGAGCTAGATGAGGTGATCAAAACAGTTCAGCCGATTGGTTCATCGCTGTCCAATAGTTTCCAAATTATCCAGAGGGCTACACAGATTAGGAGGAAACCACCTCAAACTCCTCCCAATAGAGAGTTGTCAGACCATATTCATTAAGTGAATATTGGGTCTACTGTAGTTACACCAGGCTACTGGTTGTCTGCAGTTACCTTAAATGTATTGTGCGTTTTGGAGTGTCACAAACAAAGGTAAACATTTTTATTGTGTTACCTTATCATTAATGAAATAGCACTTTCTAACAAAGCCACCATGGATTAGACGACCCGCGACCCGACTCCGGATAAGCGGATGAAGATGGATGGATGGATGGCTGGATTAGACGAAGTTCATCTTTAACTGCAGCATGAATCTTTTAGCCTTTGTAAAAAGCAGGCATCAGGATAATTGCATCACCCATCACGCACTGTGACAAATTCACCACAGCAGTGGTATTGCCCTGTATAGCCTGCTTTAGGGCATGCTGCAAATGTAAAGTACTGGGCAGAAAAAAGCAGGCAGAGCCCTGAATAACAAAACCCATCAAGCACCGGCGCACAAACTCTCAGCAGCGCCATGGAGCATGCCAAATAGTGGTCTCTCACTGCTGTATAACGGCTCATAAAGCGGCAAATGGTATTTCTGCTTCATTCAGTCTCAGGGCCAGGTTCCAAGCAGCTCCTCAACGATGGAATTGAACCCATTAGCAATCGATTAAAGAAGCAGCAGGCAGTCACCACTCAGCCGGAGGGAAGGAAGGACCCCTAAGGAGTTGTTAGGAGGGCGCGTGGGTGGGGTGGGTGGGGTGGCGGACACCGTCAGCCAACCAGAGCTCCTGGGGTTTGAGGTTCAAATCTTTGTTTATGTAGAAATAGTGGTGAACACTTTAACCTCGACTCCCGCCCCCATGGAGCAGATTAAGACAGTCAGCTGCAGAGTGGGTGAGCGGCTCTGAGACCTCACATCACTGCCTGACAAGACGACCCCGAAGGGACTCCTGCTGTTTGGATTAACCCCGCCCCCTTCCTAAGAGGTCAAGGGTTAAAAATGATGAGGGCATATTCATAGGTCTTATCAAAAGGTCGAGCCACGTGTGTTTACCCGGAGCACGTGATATGAATGAATGATGAACAATTTGACCTTTAAAAACAGATTAGAATTTCAATCAAGTGACCACAGTCCAATCCATAAAACGATATGACAATAGAGGGCTGTGTAATGTGATTGCCTCAGGCTTTAAATCAAATATAATATCATGCCCCCTTGGTTATTACAAATCATTCTTTTATGGACTGGGCTTTTGCAAAATATATCAAAAGTGAAGTTATAAAGCAACTAGTTGTCTTATTCCCCACTTTACCCATGTATTTTAGGCAATATTATGTACATGCTGTTATATACGCTCAATGCGTGCTGGCTGTCAGTTTATACTCTTGGAGCTGACCTTTATCTGCGTGGGCCTCATAACTGACATTTTCAATTACACTGCAAACAACTTATCAATATGCATGGATTTCCCAGCCAATATCAGGGCAAACAGAGTCGTTTGGAGCGCCCAGTCTGTCAGGGGGAGAGAAATAGGGCAGACATGTCAAGGTCAGGATTTTGTTAATGAGGGACGGGACGCTGAATAATTGAATGGGCTGTGCAGTATCGACTGCTCAAGCAGAAGCGTTTAAAGGGCTGGCGATCGTTAAGGAAAATCCTCCCAGCACTTTATGTTCCATGGCAGTAATTTATGCACGGGCATCCAAGCGGGTGCCCTATGGTTCACAGCACTGAATGCACAAAGCAATGAGTGGATTAGCGAAGCACATTTGAGAAAACAGCAGCCAAGCGTACAAGTCATTCCTGTGGATAGACTGATAGTTCTGGCAGTGCAGATTATTCAGCAGTGCACTTTAAACATATACGGACACTGGGCAAGCGAAGCCTTGCATAATATGTGTTCTGCTCACCTGCCACAAATATAAAGGACACAAATATGAACGGGTGATAAGTTTGACATGAAATCAGTGCCCAATGTTACTGAGCGGAAGAGTGGATTAATGCAATTGCATCAGCTATGTCAAGGAACCGAGCTTAGCTAGAGGGGAATTCATGTGAATAATCGGCATATGCATGCTGTTTCGGAGTTCTAACAGGAAAGTGTATCGATGGCTCACTCCTGCTAAACCGATGACTGGCCTAGCCTGGCACACACTAGTGTGAGGCCTGCTATTCTCGCCTGTGACAGGAACGAGCAACTGACGTTTACACGCATGTGTAAACACACTGAATTATGCCACTTTTGCCCAGATGCTTCCGTTGTTTTAACGCATTCTCCGCCATCTCTAATCTGCACCAAGGGCCTTCTAAACTGTTGTTTGCAGCAACACACTAGACCGGTTCTCAAGCCCCTGTCCCTCTCTGCTGGGAGCTGTGGAGGGCTGCTAATCCCTCGATGTAATTACTGCTCCCTGAAACGGCCAAACCAGCTCTCTGCAAATCAGATTAGCTGACCTAAATCGCTCTCGTTCCTCTCCACCCCATCAAACAATTCCTTATCTACGCCCGGAAAAGCTAAACAGTACACAGACACCACACCTCTCCTCCACCTCCCAACCAAAAAAAGAGACAGCCTGTTTATTTGAACATCTTATTTGAACAGTGCAGGAGCGGTTACACTCGGCGACACACAGACAACAGCCCGGGCTGGGCTGGTAACACTGGGTGGTCAGGAGACATGCAAATAGCCACGCTAAGACATTAGCAGTGCAGGGAAACGGGCGGAGCCAAACAATGCCGACAGCAGCGGCAGCGACGTGAATAATGATGCCTCTCTGCGCAGTAAATAAGGAGACGTCTTAATGCCGCTACGTGCATTCCCATTCGCTCCTCAGGTGGTACATTTACAGCTTTCGCTCTACAGAGGGGGTAGAGGGAGGAAAACGCCCCCCCCAGCGCAAATGGAGACAGGCTGAAGTAATGAGGGGGGAACAAATGAGGTCTGTGATCCCGCCAGACCCCCCCTCTCACCCCCTTCCCCAGCCTCAATCAGGCTGAGCGCGGCTCTCAGCGTGACAGCCATGCCTTTGTTGCTTTCTGAATGGAGGTTAAATATCCCTGGAAATCACAGCTCTTTGGCTTTCTGGACGCATAGTCAGAGTCCGGGCTCTTTTCACATGCTAATGCTTGTGGGTTTTTGCCACCCCCCCCCCCCCATTGTAACCATGGTTAGACAGCAGTATCATGCTGGAGAGCAATGAATAAAGGCTTGGATTTTTCTCAGTATATTTGCACCCCCGCCCCCCACACCCATTTTACCACCATTGCGGCGAGCGAGCCCACACCCCCCCTCCCCCTCCGCAGGTTTTAAAAAAAGCACAGATGGTCTCTCCTGACCCACTATTCATCATTGTGTCAAAAGC
Source organism: Chologaster cornuta (assembly GCA_025434125.1). NCBI lineage: Eukaryota > Metazoa > Chordata > Actinopteri > Percopsiformes > Amblyopsidae > Chologaster > Chologaster cornuta. The sequence goes on from JAODVN010000021.1 coordinate 670,791, forward strand.
TTTGTCGGAGTAATGCTCAACAGCAAGATGGGGTTTTTATTTGTTTCTATTGATGAGACCTGTTCATTTCACACACATCTCATTAGGCTTAAACCACCAATTAATTTCATTTGTTCTCATTAGACGGCTAATTCTCAACATGCTCTGTGGTGACAATGAGCACTGCACGGGGCCACAAGACCCTTTCCCCCAGAGGCCCGGGGTCTTACTGCAAAAGCTGCAAGCAGCTGACGGGTACAGGAGAGAGAGCGGAAGCTGGGGAGCAGGGAGGAATCAAAGTTTGGGAGCAGAAACAGCTACGGCGGCACTGAAGGATGGACCTGTGGAAATATTGGTTCTTTTGTAGACACCCCTGAACACTGGTCATGGGTGGCAACTCATTAAGTGTTTGCAGCATGGGGGATCAAGTAGCTCTCACTCATAAAGGTTGCAATCATCTGATGGCGCAAGCAGACGGCTTTCAGCGCACCCAAAAAAGAAGCATAAAAGCATAGCAGCATAAATCAAAATACAAATGGGAACAAAGAGAAAAAAAATAGAAGAAAAAAAAACAGACTGGAAAGCAAGGCAGTAATTTTTCTATTGGAAGTGTGCTCACAAAAGCTATCTTGCGTCTGCACTCTATTATGGCAGTGCAAGCTGTCATTATGGCCGAGGATATGTGGGTGCCTCATAATATCCAGAGATTGGTAGTTTGTTAGACAGGACTACACAATTTGCTGCAGCCTTGAAGGATCCTTGAGCCTCTCTTGACGATTTACCGAGGGAATTGCCAGAGCGTTGCCTATTGTCTGCTGGAGACACTGGGGCAATTATCCAGGCTCCTGTAATGTTTCCCTGACTTTAATCTCCTGGCTGAGAGCAGAAAACAGAATGGCTAAGGTTTCAAAGTGCCTCTGGGTTCTATTAACACACAACTGCTGTTTCTGTTCAAGCCAGGCAGACGGAAAAGGGCTGCAATCTGACAGACAGGCCTCCCTTGGGCTTTTAGAGAGAAAACATGATTATGTCATAATATATTTTTGAATTGCCCCTGTCTTTTCAATCCAACAAGGCTCTACTTTTGTCCAGTACACTGGGAGCGGGTGCGCCGGGAGAACAATGATGGAAATGGCGGGTGGGGGAAGAACGTGAGGTTGATATATTATGTTTATTTATTTTTTATTAAGAAGAAACTTTCAGCGCAGCCTGAATTTTTATGTTTTATGAACCCCATGAGAAGAAATAACCTCAAGTATGAAATTGTATACAGCCAAATGCAGAATTATTTTCTCTTTCTTGAGGTTTGTCAGTGTTTCGCAAAAGAGGAGGCATTTCACTTAGAGGCAGTGGAGTGTGTTTGAATTCTGTCTCTGAGAACTTGAAGGCTTGTGTAAATACTCTGTTGTGAACCTCAAGTGTTGACGAGGTCACCAAAAGCCCTGAGACAAGGACAGGCAATCTTCTGATAAAGGCACGTCTTGTGAAGCACTCCTTGTGTCAGTCCAATGGCAGCTCACTTATAGAGACATCCAATTTTCGACTACAAGAGCATTTGTGGCTGAAACCAGTGTTGTAAATATTATGTTTGGTGAATGCTCAACCACTAGGTGCATTACATTCCTCCTACTACTTCTCTACACCAAACCACTTTAGTAGACAGTTGACAAATATTCATCTTTTTTTAGGATATGAACACATTTGTTAATATATTGCAACATTACGGGAAGCTTTTTTCCCAAATACAAAAAAACAAGTCCTGTATGTAAACACAAAGCAAAAAGCCCAGGGATATAGAGCTCTAAACTATTTACTGCAATACCACCACATCCTTCTGTAATGAGTCATGTAGCTTCTACACCTCCAGCTGTGCCTTAATTTAAGAATGCGTGTGGGAATATAATTAACATGTTAGCATAATGCACATAATAAAAGACTTGTCTTGATCACAACATCAAAGTGCTGCATATGCCTTGTCTAGTCTCAGCAAGTCCCTGTAACACACTCATGACATTACGGTTGACACTGAATCTTAGTAGATACTTGGAACAAAATACAGATGAACATCTTGACAGAGGTCTGGCTCTCTGGAATTATCTTTGACAGACAAATCAACCAAAAGTGAGTAAACATCGTAAAACCAGCATCTTGGCAGGGGGTTTGTTTCTACGGCACAAATCCAGAGGACTTTTCAGTAGATTTTTTGTTGGTTTGATTTGTACAATATAGCTGCAGGGTAGATTTATGTTAAAGTTTAATTAATGTATTCATTATATATTATAAATATATATAGAAATATAAATAAACAATAATAAAAAGCCATTTGTAGCTGTGGGCCATTTCTCTTTGGGGGTCTATGAGTCACAAAGTCTGAGAACCGCAGAACTACATCAAGCTCTGATGTAAAGGTGCTCCTGTGCATCAGCAGTCTGAACACAGCTGCAGCAATCCGTCCTAATCCAAATGAATCCAGGGCTCACAGGCTTGCTCATCCTGGCTGGAGGGTGATGACTGCTAGCTCTGCTGGGGTGCTTATCTGCTGTGGTCGGGGCCGATGTACCCCCCCACCATGTTATTATCAGGGTTCAGTAGCTGCTCTGGGATTGGAGGGCCTGTGGAAAGTAAACATAGAACCTGTCCTCTGCTTATCTATCCCAGGAGAGATTTTGCTGAGAGAGAGCGGGAAGGAGAAATGCTTGTTTCCATGGCAACCTCCTCCCTTAACCTACGCCCCTCCTCTCCCGAAGAGAACCCTGGTGGTCTTTGTAATGCGATTCCACTAGAATGCACTGTGGATTAGAGCAGCACTGCCTTCGGGCCCTAGGCAGGGCAACAGTGAAGACATTATTACCCAGATCAAACGCTGTAATCACTAGGCACTGGGGGCTTTCACATCCATTCCAAATAAAACCAAGGACTGGCAATACTCGGGTGATTAGGGGATTATTATCCTGCATTTCAGCATAGTGCCAGTCCTTTGCTATTGAAGAAAAAACAAAAACTTGATTCTTCCATTTGATGGATGGTGGAGTGAAATGCAATATGCCAGCCAAAGAAACCAGCCAGAATTGCAAACTGGACTGTGATCAATGTCTGGCAGCTTAAACCATTCCAACGGGTCTGCATGCTCACGCCCACACGTAGATATTACAGCTCGTGTTGGTTTTCTACGGTTCCTCAGAGCCATGGCTCCAAACAACATCACAAAATAGACCACATTCTCATGTTTGGAGCTGCTGAACAACTCTTAAGCCACTCAAGTCCCTGAGTACCCCCCTTCTCTCTTTTACACTGCACGGCTCCCCTATAATTAGAGAAAGGCAGCGTGGGCTTTGACATGAGAACCTACCGAGTGCTTTCCATTGAGAGGTAGATCAGCAGGCGGCACACAATGTCCCCTCGGCGTACAGCAATAGAACTACACCAGCGCAACCCTTCATCTGCAGATATTCGACCGTTTAAGTGTGTGTGTGTGTGGGGGGATTAGAACTCCAGCTTCATCGAGGGGCTTAAGCTACAAACGTGCACAGGAAGTGCACACTTCAGTGGCGAAGGGGAAGAAAGACTATGGCTGGTAACAAATGAGTCCGTGAGAGCGGAGCGCGGTGGCTGGCTCCATGCTGAAAGCATCCGGTCCTGCTTTTAGAACGCAGCATCTTTGCTGAAGCCGCAGATGTATGAGGAGGAGGTGGGGGCAAGCCGCTTCAGGAGCAGCGCACTAAGGGCTTGGCCATGGAGGTGAAGAGAGAGAGAGAGAGAGAGAGAGAGAGGGGGAGAAAGAGGACAGGGCCATTCATCTCAGGCAGCCCAAAAGTACCACCAAACGACCACTCCAGAGGACTCAAGGGCCGTGTTTGCGTCATCGCTTTTAAGTGGCACTGCTCGACGCTGCATGGTGTCACGCGCAAGTGGGGATTGGGCACGATATCAGCAGCGAATCAGAGCGCTGCTAGAGGCGCACGAGACGACCAAGACGACTGCCTGTATGATATTGACATTGAAAGTCGAACCCAGATCTTTGCTCAAATAGCTCAGTTGAGATTAAAGTGAAAGCCAGTAACTCTGGTCCCCCCACCACGCTTGTGTCCACCTAACAGCATCAGATCCTGTCTTCCTAATCCTCCTGGGACATTTGTCAACTTCTATCTAAATGCATGTACAACCATTCACTGATGGGCTTTATTTACCGTCAAGGACATGTAGTCTGCATATGGGGGCTTAAGACACTACAGCAGACACAGACGTCAGGTTTGTTAGAGAGACAGGGCTCTCACCTACATGTGTGCTCAATTACAAACATCATATATGAACCTATAACCTTCAAGACCTGTGACTCTTCAATAAATTCAGCAGTGTAAGAATAAATCAGCGCTGTAGAAATTCAGGCAAAGTTTGTTCTTTATATATAAAAACAGTTTATTGAAATATCAACAACTGTACAATCCTTAGTGACGATGACATGTGTTTGCTACATAGTCTGAAGTGCGTCCGACCTGTCTTAGGGAGATTATAGTGGGATATCATTAAGTACTGCAGAAATTAAACGGAGCATACACAAATTATAAAATGTGGTTGTCAGGTTTTTTCAGCCACATAGATGAGCAAATGTGTAAGTATTGTATGTCATTCAACACAGACTATTATGAACTGATGACTCAATAGGTGGAGCGTCAAATGTTCAGACAAGACTAAAAGTCAAATGAAGCCACTTCGCTTCTCCACAGGGTCCCAAGAAACCAAATGCTTTGTTTCACCCAATCACAACCAGATTAAAAGCAACCATTGTTCAAAGTCCTCATTTTAAAGTTGAATGTGTGTTGCCGCAGTGAAAGGTTAGAAAAAGTTACTAGAAAAATGCTCTCCTCCAATTCTGAAGAAAAGAAACAAAAAAATCCAGAATGAATCACTGCTGAAATCCAAAGGATGAATTGATCTTCTGCGTTTTAACAAATGTCAAATTTAAAAAAAATGTACGTTTTCAGGAAATAATAAAAATCCAAATGAGATTTCCAAAAAGGTCATTCTGGACACCGGAGAGAGAGGGAGAAAAAAATAAGGCAGAACGGAAAAAAAACTGAAATTGAATATCCTCTTACAAAGTCCTAATCTAATTTCCATCCCCGGAGGGGGCAGAAAATCAAGGAGAGAACAAGAAAGAACCATCACAAGCGTAACTGGACACCAAAATATAAATCTATAAAAGGCCTTTTATTACTCCATTATGTACACTTTTCACAGGACCTCCAGGGAGACTCCAGAGTGAAGTGCCGCTTCTGGTTGAGTCACGGAACCGTATCTCCACGTAAAAAAAGAAAAAGAAAAAAATAAAAGAAAAATTAAAAAATAAAAATCCAACAAACGGAAAAACAGCACAACAATATTTTCTTCTGTAGTGCTTTGTGAGCTGCGCACACGCATACACACACACACACACACACACACACACACTGTACAAGTGTTAGTCATGAGTGACAGGACAGGGCCGGGTCACAGAAACATCAGTCGCCCCGCCCGATAAGGCCACAGTCCCGGCCCAGATCCTCTAACCCCCCACCCAGGTCGGTGCTCCTGCACCGACCTGGGTGGGGGGGGGAGAGGGTGTCGCGTGGGTCCCCAACAGCGACGAGAACGCTCCGGTCCGACGGCCGCCTCGGGGCTAGTAGATCACTTCGTACACGGTGGCCTTCTTGTCGCCGGAGCCCGTCACGATGTACTTGTCGTCGGCGGAGATGTCGCAGCTGAGCACAGACGAGGACTCCTTGGACTGTGTGAGACAAAAGGGAGGCGCTTCAGGTTAACGGAGCGAGGGTGCCCGGCGCTGAGCGCTGGAGAACGGCTGACCGAGGCGAAAGCTTAGACCTCTGGGTCTGACGGCCCTCCGGAACCGCTCGCTGGCCGGGTCAATATTTCAGCTTGGGTTGTTCACCGACACAGCCGTCACAACGGTCGCGGTGCCCTTCGCGAGCCGTGAAGCTACCTGTGCATGCAGCGCGTGTGTGTGTGTGTGTGCGCACTGCCTACAGACAGGCCGCATTGATCCACCTACCTGGAATATGCTGGCGCCGTACGGAGTCCTCCAAGCGTTCAACAGATTGTCCTTCCCAGTGCTTACGAACCATTTACCTGCATAAGGAAGCGAAAGACACCCCCGTTAGCCTAGCTACAATGGAGGAGTGATAGAAATCAAGGGTTTCCATTATTTAAAAATAGGTGAGATTGTAATTCTGTGATCTTTGTTAACACCAAGAAAAAGAAACAAAAAAGGTACCGTCCTATTGTGTTATTATTGTGCTTTCTAGAGGGCGTGACTCATAACCACAAACAGAATAGGGGCTCAGAGCACTGCAGTTTTACAGCTAAATCAGCTGTAAAGGGCCACGGTCTCTTTACGCTGTAGTATAGTCAGCATTCTGTGTGTGTGTGTGGTCGTACCGCAGTAGGCGAACTTGAGGGAGAGGACACAGCTCTCGTGCAGGTGGAGCTGGTACTTGTCAGGCTTGGTGTGGTGCAGCACCTCCACGTTGCTGCTCTCCATGCCAACAGCCAGCCACTCGCCCGTCGGGCAGTAGCCCAGAGAGAAGATCTGGAAGACAGCGGCCATTACTGCTCCAGCCCTGGCCTTCCCTACACAGACACCCACGTCCCCACAAGGCTGCCCGCCCATACTTCACGGTTACACAAGACAGCAATGTCTCCAGCACAGGAGCTGGTGGGTACCTGTGAGGTGAAGTCGTGCTGCTGGAGCTGTCGGCCCTCTCTCAGGTCCCAGGAGCGCACTGTGTTGTCCAGACCGCCCGTCCACAGCTTGGTGCCATCGTGGGATATGTCGATGCAGCTGGCGCCGTCCGTGTGGCCCTGGAACTGCCTGCAGTTGGAAAACAAAAGTCAACAATGTATTAGATTTTTACAAACGGTCGTTGTCACACGTTCGTGTGAACAGACTTCCATGAACCACGGAGATGGAAGCAAGGCTCTTCTCACCGAACCAGCGTCTGGTTGTGGAGGTCCCACACGGCGATGTTGCCATCGCTGCAGCAGGAGAAGCACACCTTGGCGTCGGGGCTGATGGCCAGAGCGTAGCAGGCCGGGGCGGACGACGTGAGCTCCGCCTTGATGCGGGGCGTCTGGGAGGCCAGGTCCCAGATGGTCAGCGTGCTGGCCTCGCCGCCCACGATCAGGGTGCGGCCGTCAGGGAGCAGCTTGCATGAGCGGATGTAGTTGTCCCGGTTCTGTTGGGAGGGGGCGGGGCAGGTCAGTGACGTTGCCACGCCACCTTGACTATGTGTGGCGTTCCGGACGCATCGCTAGCATAGCACACCATAGATAACACAGTAAGCCCTGCTAGTGTTTATATTCACCGGAAGCTAAAAGTTACTTACAGAAGAAGAAAAAAAAAATCTGTATATGACATCGTTATGGTTTGAAAAGCAAACATTGAAAGAAGACATTGTGTGATTTATTTTCAAAGCCCCATTTACGCATTCATTCGTTTTCATCAACAAGGAAATATGATTGGGCCACGCTGACGCCAGCCAACTCAGAGGTCTAGGTGGAAGCTCTTCCACGTGACCCAACTCACCAGGCAGTCCAGCTGGGACACGGGGCTCTTGCTGCCCGGCTGGCTGATGTCCCAGATCTTGACGCAGCCCTTGCCGCCCGTGTAGACGTGACGCGTGGGGTTGCTAATTGTGACTGCGCACACCACCTCGCCGTGGCTCAGCGTGTTGATCTGGCGGGCGTGGCGCGGGATGCCTGGGCCAATCAGCGCGTCCGGAGGGAAGGGCACTGGCTGCATTTGGCCGTCGGCGCTCACGTGGAAGGAGTAGGCTCTGGGAGAGAGAGGGGGGGGGGCTCTCATGTCACCGCCTCGACAAATCAAATGACACTGCCTTGGGGGGGGTGTGGCACTTACGGTTTGCCTCCAGAGATGGACGTCAGGCTGGCTGGAAGACCTGGTGCCCTCATGTGGGTGTGAGGATCAAAGCCCTGTAATGTTAAATAACATTAACTTAACTATTCAGTGGACTAAGACCTGCAATGTTAAATAACATTAACTTAACTATTCAGTGCACTAACATCTGTAATGTTAAA
>JAODVN010000021.1:815006-827486 GCA_025434125.1 Chologaster cornuta
CTGAGTGGGCAATGTTCAAAGCTTTCATTGCTGAAGCTGCGGCAGAGAGCTGTGGTCTCAAGGTCATAATTGCCTCAAGGGGCGGTAACCTTTGAACATCGAGGTGGACACCGGTGGTCAGGGAGACCGTCCGACTGAAGAAGGTTGCCTTTCGGGATATGTTGTCCCGTAAGTCTCCGGAGGCGGTTGCAAGGTACCGGCTGGCTCAAAGGGCTGCAGCATCTGACGTAGCAGAAGCAAAGAAGCGGGTGTGGGAAAAGTTCGGAGAAGCCATAAAGAAAAACTTTCAAGTCTAAATAAAGGCAATTAATACTGACTGCTACAAACAATACAATATACTGTATACATAACCAGAGCAGAACATGGTCACACTTGGACGAGGTAAAAAAAAATGACTGTGGGGGTAGGTAGAGGGGACACAATTTGGTCAAGCAATGTGCAAGAAGGTTCAACTTAATACAATAATTGTTATACTCAAATATATCCTTTACCTGAAACATTTTAGAGCAGGTTTTGTAATGGCAATGACTACACCACAGTAACAAATATGCAAAATGTTTTACATTTATTTGCACATTGGTCTGCCCTAGAACCTTATTGTCACGTGTATGGTGTCCAAGTGTATCAATGAAAACTATTATCAGTTATGCCAGACTAGCAACTAGCAGTAGCCTCTCATTTGAACAGGCATGCATTTAACATTAGTTATAACTTAAGAGTTAAGCGATATATTTTCCGCAAAGTAGGCTATGTCAACACTGAAAGCAGATCCAACGTTTACAATCATGGTGTCCATAAATAGAAGACCCTTAGTAATCCTTTTGATCCTCCAAATAAAACTGATTTAATTTCAACTTGAATGCACCTTTGCAGGAGTGGATGCGGTTACCAGTCATGGTCCACTGTGCTATTTAGAGGTGACTTTTATGGTGTTATTGATGTGTGTCCTGGATGTAAACAGCAGTGTGCCTGTTATAAATATCACTACCAAGGTTCAGCCCCCTTCTGCCCTCTCTCTATTTATACCTTCCATAAATGACTACTTGTGTCTATTTTTAATACAATAGTTTGACACGTCTTACTTATTTAGTCTTGGACATTATTATAGACGGTATACATCACATCTGTCAAAACCTTGTAAGGGGACATGATTGCATGGTTCAGCTAATATTATGCTTTAAATTAGCGTTAATTACAATCTTTGTTATTTGTAGGCCTATACATCCACTTGTTTGTGTATACCGCTTAACACATGTCATGTCATGTGTTGAGACACTAAATGTAAAAGCACGTTTCAAAAACAGGACATGATGACAACATTGAGTCGATGCTTGTCTCACCAGAGAGCTGGTGCAGAATGCGGCCATGTGCCGTCAATGACAGCCTGCGCTAACCCTGCACCTAGGGTCTGTCTTTAGGGACACACAGACCTGGACCGCATTTGTGCATGAGAAAAAGTCATGGGTGGTTTGGGAGGGGGGTTTGGTTGTGTAGAATGAGTCAGACTGGGGCAGACGGCATGCAGGGCAAGGTCTTGGGTACATGGGTGAAGAAGAGTGATTTAGGACAAAAGGCATGGTGGCTGGCTGAATCGGTAATGACCACAGACAATGTAACTGACAACACTGGCATTGTGGTAGACCACTCATGGGGTACAAACGGGTCTGATCAGCTGGCCTGCTCTCCCAGCGGAGGGGAGACCTCTGAATTAGGGCCTTGATTAGAGTAATACTATCTGCCTACATTTATGGGAGTTTATAGCAACATTTTAAATATAACATATTTTTGAGCATTATTGGGCTACATTATTTAAAATAAAATATTTATATCATAAAAGCATTGACTATTTTAAACAGACTTGCTACCTTGATTGGGTTTTCCACTTAATGCTGCACAAGGCAAATGAAACCTGCTAGAATATTGTACTGCATCTCACATTTACCCTCTGGAAACCTATAATTGCCTCAACAGCTAATTGCAGTGTGTTAGAAGATTGCACAGCCCAATCAGGGTGGGGTTCAGTTTCTGCCTGCAATCTCTGCCTCCTTTTTAATCTGCCCTCACATGGCAAGCTGTTATCTACTGCTCCCAGCCATCAATCTGTCCCCAGACGGTGACACCTCCAAATCTGGGACAGCATTGACCTCCGGCCAGTTCCCTATCCCCATCCTAAACCTCCCAATCCCTCAGCTTCATACCTCCAACCCTGGCTGTATTGTCATTGCAGGAACTCCTCTGCCCAGCACCTCCTTCACCCATCGGCCTGTCAGACCTCTTTAAAGTGACACAGACATGCACACTGTATTTATAATTAAGGTAGCCTTCATGTGAACAGGGAATGTGAAATAAATGTGTGTTTATTCATTGTAATTGGACGTTTTCCAGTACAATTAAGTAGGTACAATGTACGGTAGTATCATACTTTACGTTACGTCCACTCTAACCTATATCCCAGTATAGCCTGCCCAGTCCGTGGAACTCGACATGAACTTGAATACTGATTTAATAAGAAAGATGATGCATCGCCACCTGGTGGCCTCATTCCACTATTGCATTTACGTTTTTATTGTCTAAAATACTTTTTTAAATATAGAGTTCAGTTCATGTTTGAACTTCAAGCTGTCCATTCATTTAAATTCACACTAACATAGTAACTTAGATCCACGCTGAACGTTCACTTTTGAGAACTATGGCACACATGCTAATAAACTATTATATCTCCTGAACTATAGATTTATTGGCTGCTCCATAAACACAATTTACATGTTTATTGTGATCAATGGCCCATAAACGCATTTATGTGATTTAGAGGCTTTCGCAAAATATCTCTTCATCTTACATATGGATGGGTTGCAGCACTTGGCCAGGGCTCATTAACTTCACCTTCAGGCTGAATGGCTTTATATAGTGCTTGTTCTTCAACCACTTTTCCCATCTTTAGGGTTTAGTCTCTGTTAAGGAATATGTATGTATGTATTCCTAAATGTATTATTATGCATGCTTAGATTTTATTTATTTGATCTAATCTAATATGTTGTATTTCCATTTAATACAGGGTGGAATATTGTAACCAAATTATGGGTATACTGTATTAGAGCACACTTTCATTTAGTAATAATGCTCTTCATTCTTTTTGCAACCATAATTTCTCATTGTACACAACTCTGCAGTTATTGTTTAATTTTTCCTGACAATGGTTATTATAGATTAGCCTTGATCATCTTCAGAACGTACTTCAAAGCATACTTGTCATTGCACTTTGTCATTGGCACTACCACCAAAACTAATGATTGTGAAATTAGTTTCAGAGCAATCAAGTGCTCCCCTGCTAAGACCCACTGTATCCATATGCATGAAATTGCCTTTGCTAATACTTGCTATGAATCGTGGGTAATGCAGTGAATAATTCTGCACACAATAATGTTATTTCCTATTAGACTGGGGATTGTTGTGAAGCTGACGCCCTTTGGCAATATGCTTGTAAATGGCCATGTATGGATAATTAAGCATTAGTCATGAACATTAAAACTTGCTTATTTCAAAGTGCTGCAGGCAGCTTATTGGACTACAGCACTGTTTTAAGTGTTAGTGAATCCTGATAATGTGTTTTAATTAGTCGTAGTATTGTAAAATTTACATATTTTTTATAGTGTATCCTGAAGATAGAAGTATTATATGTTTTGGATATCATAATATCCTGAACTAGGCTAAATATAGCTCTATGTAAAGTTTGTGTGAGCTAATTCAGTGAGCTCACAACATTCTTCTTTCACATTCATGAAACGATATGTTCCTTTAAATCCAAAATATATTAATAACTTTCCAGAGTCCTCCCTTAATACCTGAAGCTATTGGCCACTAAGGGCATTGGCATTGCTTTTGAACCTGTGGCATGTTTGGATAGCAAAGGTATAAAAGTACAGGAGAGAGACATGTGATTGCTGTGCAGCTCTACAACATAGAGCTAGCCTAGCTAGCTCTGATGCATATGCAAGCCATTTCCTCCCTACTTCTCCACTCTTGAAACCTCTGGCTCATTAGTGGTGCCTTTATGACATGGCTTTACCTAAATGCCGCAGATTTTTCCATTCTCTTCACTGGCCAAATGTCAACCTTCTCTTCAGTAGTGAGTGCCCAACACATTTCCATTGCTTTAGCAGCATTCTCTGTGGCATTTGCTGTTTCTTTTACTTGATAATAAAGTCTTAAACTTTGTAATGCACAAATAAACACATGGCAACCAAGATAAGCAGACTGTATAGTTTACATGTGTGATATTACCAAATTGGAGCTATGCCAAGATAATTACTATGTTAATGAGACCCTACCATTGTACCATGTGTATGTATTTCCCTTTTATTTGTATTTGCAAACTGAATGCAGATTAATGTCCATTATATGTATATTTTTACTATATTCTTCACTATTTAACCATTATGAATATTTGTTAATTGTCTTGTGTGGGATTTCCTTTCATTGCTGCTGAGTACCTGTCTTTAGCCATTCCATGCTCTACTCTATTAGGCTGAGAAGGACAGGATTGACCTCAATAAGGGACTTCCTTGGCTCTGAGAGACATCAAAAGAAAACATCTAATATAATTTTATTTAGTACACAGCTGCTGAACATGGCATTGTGAAAATGTAACGTACTGTGACCAGTATGCTTAGGACCACCGGGGGGCAGTACTGCACTCTTTGAATAGTCTCCAAAATCCAATGTGTAATTTTCTTCATGTGCTGCCTCTGTAATGGATTATTCATTATTGTGTTACAGAAAGATTATGACAAACAAGCACATCCAGATAGTCTTTCAGGGTATCTTAAGTTCATAATAATGTAGTTGTTATTTAGTTTTTATCCAAACCAACATACCAACCAGCTGATCTTACATGAAGTATGGAGAGAGTAGCTCTTGCTCATGTGGTTATTTGTCTTGTCAATGGCATTATTACCTCAGTAGTACTATATTATCAGTGGTATTATGCTTGATATTGCGTGTGTGTGATGTGATTATTCCAGGTATAACCTGAGGGTACACCTTAAGAGGGAGATATCCAGGGGTGATGTTTAAAGGGAAAGGGTGGCATATGATTATCCATATTTTCCACCGTCTTCTTTACTGTGTAGATGTGCTGTGAGGTGAGAGATTTTTCCTGTTTATCCGTTCAGCAGAAAACAATATTCTGCAAAGGCCAAACGTTTACGTTTTTGAACGTTTTTTCTTCTCCAATGGTGCTGGCTCTCTGGGATAAAATGAGGGAGAAAGCATTTGACGGACTTCCCAGCAACCGCCTCCAACCCTCCACACATGTTTCTGATAGACCTCCACAAACCCTAGTAATCCAAGGGCAACTCATTCAGAGAGAAGAGAAGGCGGGAGGGTTTGAGAGGGGGGTGGAACTAAAGGAGAAGATAGTATTGGAGCAAAGGGAGAGCAAGAAAGCAGGGAGCAGCAAGCAAAGTAAGCGTTAAATGTATCTGTTCTTTGCCTTAAGAGAATGCTTTGCACTGCAACGCGTGTTATTCCTTTCCGTCTCCAGATAATACTTGTACATTTGAACTGACATCTGTAAGCTATTTGGAGAATAGATGTAATATGCCAAAGAGAAACAAATCAATTAGTCTAACAGATTAATTCATTTTCTTATTTTTTAATCATTGTTTTATTCTGAAATACGTAAATATTTAATTAACCCTCCTGTACCTGTAGTGACGCTGCTGTACTTATTTAATAATAGCTCTTATAATATTTTAACTATGTGCTAAATGAATGATGAATGTTTTGTTTTCCACGATTATATTTCACATTGCCACTAATTTAAGTGTGATAAAACTGTCTCACATGAAAAATGTGAATCTACTTTGTTATTGCTGAGAGTGGGATTACAGAGGTATGTAATACGTTTTTGTTCTAATAGAAATAATACCAGTAGAGGCCAAAATGTAAAAGTAGTGAAAATTGCTCTGAAAACAGTTAAAATTGACTAGGGCTTGGAGGGTTAAAAAAAAACAACATCCCTAATTGGTACCACAAGAACAGTGGAATGGGGAAGCGGTCTTATACTTATTTTTTGATCACCAATGCATATTGCTGTGCATATGTGTGTGTTCCATATGTGAGCGCTGGCCCTATCGGCTCCGATCAGAAGCCCTTCTTGTGAAAGACCTGCAGCTGATCTGATCCGCAGAGAAAACACCTCACACAACCCTGGTCATGCCAGCGACTTTAACACCATGTGATCCTCCATTCTTTATTTCCTCAAATTCCACATAAATCATTCTTAGGCTGTGTGTGCAGCCAGGCTGGCATAAACACCTGTTGTGGTGCGTATCGCTACTTTAATGTGTTTGAGCAAATGAGAGAATGCTCATGTGTATTTTGGATGAATACATTCTGAAAAGCTGGCTGCAAAAGAGGAGGGGGAAGGAGTGTGAAATCAAAAACAGCCCCAGCAAGCTACAAAGAAACTTCAGCTGGAATAACTCACTCACAAATGTTACTCTGCTCTCCTGCATGCAGGAAGACTGTTGCACCCCCAAACACATCGCTCTCCTCTCCTCTTCCCATCCCCTCTCCCTCGGGATTCTCTATAAATGTTCCCCATTTGTACAAAAGGATAAGGCAAAATACAGCACTGGTTAGAAGCGAACACCATCAGCTCCAACCAAGTGCAAAGCAACCTCTAAATTATGCTTCTCAGACGTGTTTGATCCAGTACCCCAAGTTGGTGTTTAGTGTTCAAATGAATCCTGCTATTGGCTTGAGGCCCCCTGCGTCAGGATACACTTGGATCCACCCCTTCTCTTTCCCACATGTTGAACCAACTTTCCTTTCTGAAAATAGTCTGGAGGGTGAGGCCAGTGCTCTTTGATGTTTGGAGGCAAAGTGAATCATTTAAAGAAGAGATCAACAGGAGGAGAGGTAAACCTGTCTGAGGGCGTGCGAGTAGGAAGGATTGGGATTTTGTTTGTGTGTGTGTGTATGTGTGTGTGTGTTCATGCCCAGAGGCTTGTTTAGCTGACCTCAGTGAAAGCAAACCTCATGACAGAAGGTCTGGCATTGTCTGTGTGCCCGGGCTGCTGTGGAGCCAGACGGTCTGCCTGCCGCCAGCTTTGCTTGCTTATAACTGCTGAGAACATCCGATCCCCTTGGGGAGGACGAGGGGAGGGGGGGAATCTACTGCACCACTCACCACTTACTTCTCTGTCTTTATCTCTGCTCTTTGGAAAAGGAACAGGCATTAGCCAGGTCATCAGCCAGCATGTTTTTAGTGTGTGTGTGTGTGTGTGTGTGTGTGTGCGTGTTTAAAGTTGAAACACAGCAGACACAGAAAGACTAGGACAAGCTGAGAGGTGGAAGGGTTTATAAATATATACCGGCTAATTGTCAATGCGAGGCGACAGCGGGAACCGGACTAATTTTTCCATCACATTTGATCTAGCGCGTCGGGAACGCAGGTAATGGCGAGGAGCGGGAGCAGTTCATTGATGAGTTTGTGTTCTCTTTTATCCTGTCCAGTTTACTTCCACTAATTCATCTATCACGGGGGCCTCGAGCTCTGTAGCCTGACAGAAACAAACGGTCTCTAATCACCACCAGACGCCCATGTTGAACCATGACGGAAGACTTTCATTCCAGTCCAGTGCGGGGATGTTTAGTGTGCCCGTCCAACGCGTTCTTTCACATGTGGCCCTCTCAGAGCACTAACCTTTCTTGAACAGCCCAAGAAAGATGAAACATTTTCAGATTGCATAAACCAGGGTGTAGTGTTTTCCCTCTCGAAATAGTAATCTGGATAAAAAGAGGTATTTATTCAGGAGTATTTATGTGCAGTGGTACTAAAGAGGGGAAAGTAAACACGCAGCAGGAAGGTGAACCAATGCTACCTAGGCTGGTCATCTCCTTACTGACGCCGGTGTGACCACAGGCAGCCTGACCATGACTGTATGGAAAGAGGAGAAACAGCTCACAGCCTCACACTATAGTGGGTAGAGGGATTGGCTTGAAGTCAAATGAAAGGTGAGAAAACAATATGATAAGAAACAATGATGGAAGCAAATATTGCAATTTATTAAAAACTTTTGTGAAACGTTTGTGCATTTTCTCTAACATCCAGTCCTTAACTATATTATCATGTTGCGTGGAACCAAAACCTCACATTTCTACCCCCGAGGAGCACAAAGGTGCTGACGGATCCTGACATCCATGAGATTGCTCCAAGCCAGATCTAACTATAATCTGGCAATTATATTTCAACAGGAACAGTCACATTAGCTTCAGATCACCCCAAAGTGAAAGCTGCAGAAAAAAATAATAGAATTTTTGACTCTGGCAATACAGTATCATTCATTATCACAAATCTGAGCAAGGAGTAAAAAAAAAAAAAACTGCTAGTGTCACTGCAGAGAAAACCGCACAATATATTCATCGCGCCGTTGTATATTTTTCTTAACAGCTATTACAAGGTAAGTCCTCGAAAGACTCCGATATATCTATCATGCTGGGGAAAAACTAGCAGTCATCTGCTTACCAGATTCCTAAAGGATTTAGCCTGTGCCCAGTAGCATGTGTGCTGCAGTACACACACACACAACACAGAACAAGGCCCAAACAAACGCTGCACATCTGGGGCCTCAGCTGGCCATAAGGATTCACTGTAACCTGGTTCATAGTCTACGCGAACGTTAACGAAGGTGCTACGCTTGTATTTCTATTTGTAGCACATTTGTAAGACCACATTTTGGTATAGCAACGTCAAATTCAGGTTCATGGCTTATTGTTTAAGGGTCATTTATCAAAAGGTCTGAAACCTCAGATGTGATATGCATTGATAACACCACTTATTACAAACAACACACAACGCAACATGATCTCAGAGATATAAACATAATAGCTTTCCTGCTAGTGATCTGGTTTGGTAACATTGCACAGTAGCTGCTGGCAAATGCAACAGTTGTTGTAATGCAGGTTATTAATGGTAACACAAGAATGTGTTGTAGTTGTAAATCCCATGTTTGGCAGCTCAAATGATCAGCCCTCATTTCATCCCAGCCATTTAGACCTGTGGGAACCAAAAGCGCCGATCTGCAACTCCGCGTGACTATCTTTGTTCACTGAAACATCAAAGCCCCATGTGGCTTTTCACGCAGTAAACACCAGCATTGAGGCACTGTGAGACCTGAAGATAGTATATCTGCCTTTGAGGATTCTACAGTATTTTGAGATGTTACTGATGGCAACAGACACATTGACTAATTCCTCTGGTATGATATTCTGATTTAAATCTAGCGTCTAAATTACTTCATAATGGCTTACGATAGCTAAAATGTTCTGTCTGTGGTCAAGCCACATGAGATACCGGTGGGAACCATTGGAAATATAATATGTTTACTTTGTCTTTGAAATATGTGTGAAACATGCTTTGTCAACAAAGAGTGGTGTATGCTAGATGCTTATACCAAATAATAATAACATGAATAGCTTTGTCATATCTGCAATACGTCTGCATGCCGTTTGATGAGATGAAATTATGTTATTGAATTTCATATCTCCTTTGTATGTCGTAGAGGAGTCATATCCATTCTGAACCCTTTTTCTCCGCTAATCATCATCCCTTTTTTTCCTGAACAAGGGTTGACAAGTTCTTGTTGTTCCTGGCCAGTTAGCAAGAGGCCCAACAATGAAGCCCTTGTCTGAGACTTACCCCTATCAGACAGCACACTTTGATATTAAAAACTGGTGAGGAGCGAGAGGAAGGAAGGATGGGATCACGTGGGGGGGGGGGGGGATGGGTATACCTGTTGCTATACCTGTCTCCTCCTCAGCACACGTCTGTAGGTGTAGCCTCATAATAGACTCACAAATATTTGTCCAGTCGAAACAATATAAAACAGCTCTGTGACTCTTTAATGGAGCAGCTCCGATAAGACTTCAGTGTGTCTCTCTCAAACAACCACCTGCCTATTCTCTCGTCTCTCTCAAACAGCAATCCCATTGACAAAGGGGGCCTCTCCTTAGTCATGAGTACTAAATAGGGCTCTTACTGGGCGTAGGGTTTTGCCAGAGGGAAGAAATCCCCTGATTGCACCT
Source organism: Chologaster cornuta (assembly GCA_025434125.1). Lineage (NCBI taxonomy): Eukaryota > Metazoa > Chordata > Actinopteri > Percopsiformes > Amblyopsidae > Chologaster > Chologaster cornuta. The sequence goes on from JAODVN010000021.1 coordinate 825,099, forward strand.
CACCGACTGAGGCTGTGCCAAAGACCTGAAATGCTAGCAGACGCCTGACTGTTCAGTGTGCCAGTGGAAGGGGGGGGGGAGAAGCAACACCTACAGTAGGATACCAAATGTATACTATCGCCCTTGGTTTACACCTATTCTCATCAGTGAGAACTGGTGACAAAAATAGAACTTAGAACATAGTCTTGAGGAACCTTGTGAGGTTTTATACACAACAAAAAACAAATAAACATGAATTTCATCACATCTTCCCAAAACACATCCGTCAACTGCAGTCAATTACTTTTTGTCAAGGGCCTCTTTTCAATTAACAACCTGTTCTGGGTTGGCCAAGAGGAGCTGAGCGCACACGCTCTCTGAGTGAGAGAGACAAGCTCTGTCATGCCAACCTGTCTCAAAGAATGCACAAGCAAGTGTAATGAGGATCATCTTTCTCTGCCCTGCTTTAAAGACACCGCTATTACTCTGAGTTTAAGGAGCCCTGGGGGCAGTTATTACAGCATTTATATTAATTCCCCTGGCTCGCTTTATTTTGTTCATACAGGCCAGAAGAAGAACTCCAACAATTAGAAGAATGCATTTAAAATAGCAAACAAAGGCAAACGTTCACAAACCATTTCAAACCGTTTGCTTTGAATTGAGTTTTTGGTTTGTTCTGAGGAGGTAGGTCTAGTTGTCAACTAAAAAACATAAATGCAGAACTATAGGGAGGTGTGGCCAGATGGACATTACCCCAGAAATTGTAGCCTATACAACAAGTATGTTTTCTAAATTCCTTTCCTAATTTTAATATTGGGTGGCTATATTGCAAATGTATCCTCAAATAGGCATAAAGTAAGTACTTAAATATATTTAGCCAATTCTACTTCTCACAATAATAATAATGAGAATATTATTGAGCTTGTCAGTTGGTCCTGTCAGTTATGTTGATACTTGTTCTGTTTGATTCTTTCTTGTATGCTGTAGGATGTTTAAGTTCAACCCTTTATTTGTCCCCATGGGGCAATTGGTTATGTCAACATTTAGTTACAACAATTGTATTGAAAAATATCTAAACATTAAAAGTTCAAGTTCAAATGAAACCTGCAAGCCTGGAACATTTGTCTCAGTTGCCAAATGTGACTGCACCTCAGCTGAGGAGACGCCCAACAAGCTGAAGCCAAGCGTGTTGAGCCAAGCTCTGCGGGACTCACAGCCTCTGCAAGGTGACATGTCAGCTCACATGGCCTGTGTCTCGCAGCTGGAGGCTCATTCCTATTAGTGATTCCAGGACGTGTTAATGGCTCTGCAGAACATCATCGGGCCCTGGGGCTCGGACAGACTGCCGCCACTCGTACCTACCGCCTCAGGTGAGAGGGGTGGGGCTGGGCCCTCGCATAAATCTGCCCAGGAATCCATGGGAACCGGGCAATTAACCCATAGGTTCATCAAGGAAACAGTGAAGCAAGAACACCTGTCTTGAGAGAATACGCACAGTGATCACAGTGTGGAGATCAGGGAACAGTATTGATTGTGGAAGAGTGCAAGCCGGATGAGGCAAAAAAAAAAAAAAACGATAGCATGCGGACTAGCTAGCAATGTGGCCACACGCTTGACTGCCTGCCATATTTGCTAGCTCACCCCTATATCATCCCTTTCAAATGTTGCGTTCTCTACCTTGAATTTTCTCTCCCACATACATTTTCGGTCTTGACCACAAAATGACCACAGTGCGCTTGCTCGATTGCTCTCTCTCTCCCTCTCCCTCTTTCTCTCTCATTCCCTCTCTCTCTGCTGCTTCTCCCAATCTCCCAGGCTGTCTTCTTCCTGTCAGACTCCCCCCCACAACCCTTGCTCGCTTACAGCAAGGTGCTGACAGAGGTTTGCATTCACAGTCTTTTTGTTAAGGCTCTAACAGAAGCCAGCTGAAAGACGGCAGCAGATTAAGATGTTAAACAGCCTTGTGTGTGATGGCATTGGACTCGGAGCGAGGCGGTCGGGACTGTAGGGGGCTGTAGAGGGCTGTGGGGGGCTGTGGGACACTGTGGAGGGCCGTGGGGGTCTGTGGAGGGCTGTAGATGTGGAGACAACTGTGTGCTCTGAGGGAACGTTTACAGTATGTTCCCAGGGGGCCTCGTGGACCCCCAAAATCATTGAGCTCTTGGACAACATGAACATTCATCTAAGCAGGTTCCGGGGCAGGCTCCTCTCGTCCTTCTTATCTCTGACGCCATTGGATAGGACCATTACACCACGTAACCCCCCCTTGCACTACCAGCATGTAGGCTGTATGTTTATTGATGAAATCGCTTAAAGATTACCATCCATCCATCCATCCATCTTCATCTTCTTATCCAGAGTCGGGTCGCGGGGGCAGCAGCTCCAGCAAGGGACCCCAAACCTTCCTTT
>JAODVN010000021.1:849525-867927 GCA_025434125.1 Chologaster cornuta
GCTTTGCTGACTGAATACTTTGCTGCCAGGTAGCCATGTCAACGGTTCAGTGTTGGGGGCCCTGAGCCATAACAGACCCCAGTACAGGAAATGCTGTTCTAGCAACTTCCCCGCCCCCCCCCCCCAGCCAAAATGAGGCTCTGACTCCCCGTGCACATGAAACTGATACTGCATGCAGCTCCTGGTCTCAGTTTGTCGGGGAGCTGTGGTGGGGGAGGCTTGTTGACTCTATGCCATGAGAGGGGAGTGTTTCACTGGGAATCAGAGGACAGGGCTGTTCCTACTTGCTTCCTTTGGTGTGGCTCCATTCACAGGAGTCCCCCCCACCCCCAACACAAGCCCACCCCTCCTTAAAGCCCTCTAAACGCCAAGCTAGATAGAACCGTGTGTGTGTGTGTGTGCGTGCGCGCATGCATGTGGTCGTGCACACGCATGTGAGCTGTGTGTGCTTGGGTCTTATTACAGTTTGATCCCACTCAAATATTTCTGAAAGAAAAACAGAGGCGGGGAGGCCAGCTCTGTGTCCAAAGCACCACCGAGCCCCAGCACAGCTCACAATGAGACCTTTATCTCAGCAGCCTGCGCCGCTCCTAATGGCCCGCAATTACGCAGGAATAAAGCACAACATCACAAAATGAAATCGGCAACCTTGCCAAGTTTGTGCGTCCACCCCAACACCCTCAACAGCCTTAAGAAAAGTGCAGTGCATAGATAAGATGTGACTTTTTGTGGAGGGTAGAGGTGTTCTTTCCCTTTAACCAATTCAAAGGCAAACAGGGCGGTGTGATCATAAACATGCCTAGTAGATCTGTCATTTATTACCCCTGATTGTGAATGTGTGTGATCTATGCCTTCTGGGTGAGCCAAAGGGAACTCTGATAAGAAAGGGACATAATACTGTATGTCCAATGATTCTGGCTTGCATGCATAGTGACTCACATACAGAAAAACACGCAATATATGTAGAACTATATCCAGATAAGACGACATCAAGGCATTATAGCATATTGTGTTTAAACAGACCACACTATAGGCTCAAGCCATTGTGTCTTGCACAAAGCAGTCCTGAGTAGAGCAACAGATGTTGTTTCATAACACTCTCTCTTCATCTATTTTACACTCACCCCGAATCCAGGGAGGAGTACTGCTCTAAGATTATGAATGAGAATGAGGTCATGTTTTCAACATCATATGGAAAAGTATCAATACCTCCCTAAATGGAGCACAAGCACATAATATTTACAGATTATATCGCTATAAATGTAAATGAGCACTATTTCTCAAGCAACACTTATGCACTTATGTCACCTAACAGTATATTTCGCAGGTAGACAAGATATTTCAGGATGTTTTCTTAGGTATAGCATTTCATTTTTCTATGTAGTAGTAAAATGTCACAGATTTTACACCCACACACACATAAAGCAAAAAGGTTCATGGGTAACAAAATCACAGTGTTTTTACAGGCTAGAGCTAGAGCTAGTTATTTTAGCTAGAGTCAAATTTGCTATTTTGAATTGATAAAATATATATAATACATTTTTTTTGCTGTCATGTCCTCCTTTCAGAGTTTTTGTAAGAGGTAGTTTTCTGTGCACTCACCTGAGAACTCCCCCGGCATAATGTTTGGTGAGCAGGATGCCTCTGTTTCAGTGTACGACAGTGTAGAGTCTGACAGATCTATAGGTAACAAGAGAGAACTTCAGCGTCTCATCTCCCAACACTGACTCTTTCCCAATGCATAGTGCTGGCTTGACTCAACGCAACCAACAGTTCAGAGATGTCTCTGTAGACGTTCTCGCTGTGTGAACTGCCCGATCCAGATCTCACTGGATACCTTGTCAGTAACAGAACAAAGGATTGCCTCAATTGACCATGATGTGGTTTTGTGGGTTGCCATTTAATAAAGTTTCATGAATCAATTGTGGCCTATATAGTAACTAATCTGACCCATGAGTGTGCAGTGTTTTCACTTCATCTTTTGGTACTGCCTCAGCTGCTACCCTGGAACCTAAACCTGAACCTAAAAAAGGTACCAGGTACCAGATCCACAACCTTTGTCCTATGGAAAACTAGAGAGGCCTGTACCGGGCAGTGGAAAAGCCACCAGACAAGTGGGAGTATTTCTACAGTGAGCCACTGTTACATTGCTGCTTCTTTCCCTTCATATTCCCTCTGAGCCTCACTAGAATCACCATACTCTTTGCTTGGTATGACAGGCCTTTGTTGCAACGGTCATGTTACATGTTTAATTTGTTGCAGCGTCTGCAAAATCAGTTGTCTTTTGCCTGTAAATATATCCCTGCTGCAGGAAAGTGTCTTATAGCTTGTGGGACACAACCGGTGTGAGCTTTTTGTGGGCCGCGAGTCAAATAGTTTGAGAAGCACTGTGTAAAATAATATATAAAATATATAACAAACTTTGTTTTTCTAGTATGGGAAATGCTTAACCTTAAGATAAACATGTCAGGTGTGTTACAGTGGATCTCTTGTCACTTACCCAGTGGCTTGTGTTCTTCATTAGGGAAAAGCCTTGAATACGGCGGAGGGGGCGACTCTGTAACATAAAACAGACCGGTCAGTAACCTGAAAAAAGATCAAATCCACATTTAAAATTAAAACATAAAACCCTTACTGTAATACTGTGTGTAAAGCACAACAGGTATGTTTTATCTAAAGATATCTAGAGAAATCTAAAGATAAGAGAAATATAGAGAAATCTAAAGATATGAGGTAGGTTTTCTGAAACCGTAAGAAAAGATAAAGCATGTTCTGCTGCTCACAGATGTTGTCTGTCATCAACATCAAACCTAATGGAATGTGAACATAGCAAACAATAGGTGTTAATATTAACATTAATAGATTGTGAAAACTGACAATATGATTTACCATACACACACTACAGTATATTACAGTATATTAGTGTATAGGTCCAATGTAGTTTAAGTGTGAATACAGACAAACACGACATAATTTTTAGAAAGTGATGAATGTATGTGTTAACTAAAACAAAAAAGAAACCTAAACCTCACAGATTTGTTTATAATTTGCACCATTACATACAGTATTAGTACCATTAGTACCCAAAAGTACATTCACAAGATAAACATGGTCAGCATTTTACAACTACACTAAACAAAATACACAACTACCAACTAAACAACTAATCACTAACCCATTTCTTAGAACTTAAATCGAGGGGACATGAAGAGAAACCGAGCAAAAGACAGAAAGTGCAAAGGAAAGAAAACTTTGCAAGCTCACTGTGACCTCGCCTACAGAGAGAGGGGGGAAGAGGAAAATCATAATAGCAGCGGGGCCTTTAAGAGTGGCGGCAGTAATTGCCAGGATCTGAACTCAGTCACTCAGATACACAGCTATAGTCAGCCTGGCGCCAGGAGTATGCAAACTGTATATTATCAACACTCCTTCACCTAAATAGCACGAGGGGACCTCCTCAGGACAAAGGGCTTTTAAAAAGCAACTCGAAACTGATCTCATTCGAAAAGCATAATAGGCTGTCGTGACTAAATAGAAAGAAAAACATTATTTAACTTAAAAGTCCTCCCGCCTACACCAGACTTTGAAAACTTTTTTAAACAATTGTTAAATTGAAACCTAAATTGACAGTTTATTTTTAAACTTGAAGGATTAATGAGTATATATTTAATTAAATAATTTAAATCCATTTAAAAGGATCCTTGATGTATGTATGCCGAATGTATTGTATTTACTTTACAACTGAATAAGTGACTTCTAAATGACCAAATAGTATCTGAAACAGTAAATTGCATAGGTTTCCCCACCACACCCTTTGTTTGTGTTTTCAGAATGAAGACATTATAGACCATACATGTTTGGCTACATCATCATCATCATCATCATAAGAATGCACCATTATTCACAAATAATAATGATATGAGAGTAGCCTATACGTCTTGATTTGAAGGCAGGCCTAAAAGCCTTTATTGTATAAAAGAAATTCCAGTTATATCGGGACACGGGTAAGCGAATGTGAGCTATGTTCTACTACAGGCATAAGTGGTATAAGGGGTGTATGCCCCTCTCCCACTCTTCAAATAAATCTAGGTAGTTTAGGGAGGAAGACGTTTCCTATCCACCTCTGCGTCTTAATACATATTTTCATCCTTGCTCCTAAAAAAATTGATTGGATCTTCAAATACCTTGGTTTATTTGCAAAAGTAAATAGTAACATTATCCCTGGATGGAACAAAAAGGCCAAAGTAAAATCAGTTTGTCACATATGCAGGACATGGCTTTTGATATTGTTGCCCACTACAGCCAGCTGGCTTTAGTAAATGTGCATGTTATGGAAAATCCACCTCCTGTGCCAGTGAGAAGACAGAAATACTGATGCTTGCATCTTTAAACACGATACCACACGTTGTCATCAGGTCACCAGGGTCGTTGGCCCAATGGTTCAGGTTTGCCAAATCGCATACCTGTTCCAAAATATAGACTCAATATACTGTATAGTAGTCTAATTCTCTAATGGATATCACTCTGCCACACAGCTATCTGAAGGAACATTTGCCAGTAAGTCTGATTCTTCTTCATAAAACACCATACAAATAAAGAAATGGTCATGGGATGCACTGACTGATTATCCCACATAAGATCTCTAACATTATTAAAATAGTTCAGGAAACATCTATACTTAATTATTCAGGTCTGGAACTCTGGATGAAGAATTAATATTTGTTTGTTTTTGTCTGATTTCCTCCCACACTAGAATAAGTAGTATTATTTAATGGGATCTGACAAATATACTGAAAACACAAAGCCTTTAGTATAGGTCTTATTTTCACTGGCATGCTTTTGAGAGTATTACACCAACCAAAGTAGCCTTAATAAACTATCGTAAAATAAACTATCGTGTGTGTTGTTAACGGTGGATATAGGTTTATAAATACACGTGGATGTGGAGTAGAGATGAGTAAAGATCCAAAGATAGACCTGCTGTTTTATTGTTTGAACAGGATTGTTTTGACAGTTTGCCAGAGTTTGTACACATTTAGGTGGGCCTATATGATATTTGTCTTACCTGGCCCACAGAGCCGACTGTAGTGATAAGGATTGCAGCATACTGACGTACTGTCCAGGGCACCGAAGCTCTTACACTCACAGAGCGGTTTGAGCTGGGCCGAGTGCTGGAGGTCGGACCAACGGTAGAGTTTACACACGAGCAGCTGAGGGGATGCCAAATGGCCGGCCAACCTCAGTTCTGTCCGGGATACCATTACACAGTCGCTTGGCACCCCTCCTCTGGACTCCACTGCCTCTAATAAGGTATCCAGAGTTTTTTCCTTTAGCCTTTTTAAAAGGGCATATGTGGCCGACTTTAGTTCTTGTTCTAACACTGTGCGCGGCATTGCCTCCTGCTGCTCAAGTGAATCTGTATCCAGCGGCCCAAGGCTTCTGAGTACAAAGTGACACGACCCTGCTTCCCTAGCCGTCGCCGTATCTGGACCTCTAAGTTCTGAATGGTCCCGGTCTTTAAATAAACAGCAGGTCACTGTCCTGCTTTCGCTGTCCTGTATGGAACGGGGGCTTCGCTGATCCGGCTCGCACCACGCAACCCCATCTTGGTCCGAAGGCACTCCGAAACTACCCTCCACTGGATTCTGGGTGCATACGCCCCCCGTGTACCCTACAGGCGACCCGCTAGGGGTCATCGGTCTGAGCTCCGTTTTGGGAATTTTCTCTGGGTTGTTGTCGAAAAGATCGTCCCTACACCCCTCACTAGTTTGACCATTTTCATCTTCTCCTTCTTTATCTGGAATCAAACGGCTTCTCCAGAGTCGCCGCACAAGACCTGAGCGTTTCGTCCTGAACATACGACAATTTGAAAATCTATAAGGATTTTTTTATTCTTGTAGATATATCCGAGTATTACAGATACTTTTGTGGTCGTCATACAACATCAATGTCTGGTATATGCCGTGCAATCCGTGCACAGCCAACTGAACAGCATTTGCTGCAAATTCGCAACATTAGATTGAAGATACTGTTGCATCTAAATGCACCGCGACGTGATAATCAAAATGCATTCATTTATCTTAGAATGTAGTAAATAGGCAAGTGTTGTCAAGTATGTTATCCGGGATCGCTCCGAAACGAATTCTTTATATAATGGCTAAGTACGGATAACAAACATATCGTGCATGGTAACATAACATAATGAAACGAGAAACGTAATTAAACCAGCTTTAAACTAGGCGACATAAGATAAAAGGCAAATCCTTGCGGTGCGTACAGGCTATACTGACTTTAAACAACCTCAAATCTACTTCTTAACCGGCACGGAGAGCTTCACTGAGGCACTTCGAGGTTATTTAATCCAAAGAAAAATACTCAAAAGCGTGATCCTTTTCGTTTTATAAAGATCTCAGTGCACTTAATTTACAATCCAAAAATATCCATGCGAGCTGAACGTAGAAAAAGGATCAATCCCCGGGCTGAATAACGCTCCTGCTTCTCTACTCAGTTCAAGCCAAACTGCAAGCTAGATCTCTTTCTTTCCCCGTTTCTCTCTCTTTTTCATTTTTTCCTTTTACACACACACACACACACACACACACAAACACGCACGCACATACGCACACACACGGGGCCCCCGAGGAGAGCGCTGGAGCCATTGGCTGACTACCATCATGTGCTAGTCTAGACACTTTGGCGGCTCTGAGCTGCACTGATTGTTGCGCAAACAAGGTTTCAAGTTTCTTAACTCTTAAAGGCGTAACATCCACTTCTCGGTATAACATAACTGAGGAATACATTTTAATCAATGATGCACACACAGTCTTTAAAATATAGAAATCAAGAAACAAATACAAATTTTCATGTAAAAAATATGACTATTCCCAGCAATAGTCCATGACACGCTGCCTATAATTAGCATATCATAAGAGACTACGTGACTGTAGAGAACAGTTCAGTACAATAAGATAATGCTGTAGGTTCCTTATCTGCATGTGGACGTTTGTGTCAAGTACACAAAATTACCTCATAGCATCCATTGTGGGTTACAATGTGTACTTTCCTGTTATGATGTTAGTCGTTTGGATCAGATGCACAAATTGAAAAAGCCATGAGTTTATTCACATCTATGATAATTTAAATCACATAATATATTTATACATTTTAGTACAATAAAGGTATATCACCTTTATTGTACTATTATGTACGATTGCTTGCTAGTTTACAGAGTAAACAGCAAAGTGATACTGATGACAGTTTTTCATTCTGAATTGCACTGGTGACTTCATCCATGTTGAAGTGGCAACAGGTGAATTCCTGCTTGGCAGTGTCTTCATAAGTCTGTCTGCGCCTAATCTCCCATCTCTTGTCTGGGTGTCACGACTGTCAGCTAATGACAGGGAGCTCAAATTTCATTTTTCACTTCAACATGTTACTGGTAAAAATGCAGAATTACTGTGAAACTCACAAGTAGCAATTATAATATAGTGATATAGTACGCTGTAATTTTTATGAATTTTTTTACACTGTATATTGTTTACTGTTTAAATGCAGTTATTTTAATGAATCTGGCTATTTAAGGGTTAACCTTTCCTCCATCTGAATTCAGCAGGGTGAAGCCACACCCCAATGTACTAAATTATTCTAAGGAGCAAACTTCATGGATAACTGTATTGTGATTGGCTGAAGAACCTCCATGACTTGCCCACTAACAGTAATTTGCCCAAATGAGGACATGACGCCCACTTATGAATTCATCATTAATACTGATTCAAATTCCTTACCCCCTGATGCTACTTAAATACATATTATTCTATACAGAATAGCAACTTAAACATGCTATACTATATATTATTGCATGTGCACACACATTAAGGCATACACACACGCACATATACGCGCACACACACACACACACAGACACGCACACACACACATACACTACCGTATATTCACAATACATACCACAATGCACTCACACAGAAACACTGGCCTGACTACAGTAAAACACCTAGGCTCTGGGGCTTGTACTGTACTAGTAGGGCCTCACAGTGTGCCAACGTCTGTACTGGACTCACATTTCCCTGGCAGTATTAGGGCTCAGGGCACAGGGAGGTTACCGAGGGTAGTCATGGAGGCCTCAAGCTTGCACTGTGCTAGTGGCACCTGTTGCAAATGCATTCCCCTTTGTAACTCAATCACATGTGAGACAAGGCAAAGAAAACTGTTATTACAGAGTACCGCCTCATTTAAATCATTGTTGTGCACTTTTCAATTAAGGCAAAGGACATTATTCAATAAATCAATGTAGCTATGTGCCCCTGCTAACCCTGCTGATTAAATTGATTCTTCGGAAGCAAAGCTGTTTTTGTTCAGCTTCAATGGCCTGGGTTAATCTAGCAATGGTCATGTGGTCCACCAACCAAGAATGCCCATATGGCTCTAGACATGAGTGAATTAAAACAACTAGCCAATTTAGATGAAACGTCAATCACTTGTGCCAAACATTATTGAAGTGATTATGGTGTAAATCATTTCCTCTGTCTTTTACCATATACTTGTATAAAATGTGCTTATTTTTCTATTCTATAAGTAATAATTTAAATTCCAAATTGCAGATTTGCAATGATGGTTGCCAGAAAATGAAAGCTATGTTTGCTGTTGCACACATTGTAAAGAACATCTGTTAAATAATGAATACTTATTATTCTTCACATTCAACTGAAACTATGACAAAACAGCGACCTTTATAGATTATCTTGACAATAAAGTCAATAACGTCTTTACTATAGTGGTATGGGTAGCCGTGTGTGTGTACAGCATAATCCTAAAATAAGTACTGTGCATACTCCCTTACACATCCATTAAAAAAATACTATTAAAGGTGTATTTAGCAATTGCATGTTAATACTTTTTTTGTCACATTCACCGTCCCCTAGCTGCCTCTTGCGTGTGCGCACTGGAAATACAGTCCTGTGTATCTACATCCCTGGCTCCGTAAATGACAACACAAACAAAGTGGTGCAGACTGTACCACCCAACAACATCCTAGCCTTGGCAATGTGGGGGGTTGGAGCTTCTTTGGGAGCACTCTATGGCATTGAAGGGAGATGTGTTTTTGTTTCGATCAACTATCAACAAGCTTTCTGACTCCACCTTTAACAGAAAAAACTGCTGTTGAAACAGTTTTGTGTCTAGCCTGCTTCAACAATGACAGGGGTGTTCTCTTTACTGGATACTATACAGCACATATACGGCATATATACGGCATAAATAACAGCAAAATACCACCCTGTCCTTTTAATTGAGAGATGAGGCTTCATGAGCGATCTACAGTCACATTGAGAGTGCTGTTGGCCTAATGCGTGCTGCATGTGTTGAGTGTATGTAAGGGAAGACTTCTTCAAAGAGATGGCCGTAATTGAGTCGGAGGGTCTAAAACAGGGCACAGCTGTTCACACAGGGCTGTCCCTTGGCCTGCAACTCTTCCTCTGAAGACCTATAGGCCCCTGCACCCCTGGAGACCCCTGCTAATAATGTAGTGGTCACGCCAGCCCAGCTCACAACTGACACTTCAGAGAAAGACGAGAGCAAATCAAATTAAACATGGCTGAGAGACAGAGATGACAAGAGCTGGGGGCCTATGCTAGCCCAGGGGCATGAACACATTTAGTTGTGGAATGTGCAGAACCTGTAAAGAGTCAGGAACTATTTATGATCAATAAATAATTAAGTGTAACTACCTTTTAATTATTAAATTGCATTGCTCTATGTATCCTATTTTTTTTAGAATGATCCAAAGCTCGTTTATGTGTGATTACGTGTTTCATCGTTTTGTTCACTCTGCACTTGAACTCACAACACTCAAACCCATAACAGAGTCAAGGATACTGGGAGATGTATTACTGCATTGTAGAACAGAGGGGGGCTTTCAGAAATAACAGAAAGTAGGTTTATCATCTACTCCAAAAATAAAATCAACAGACTACATTTTCTTTTCATTTCATTTCAAGCAAAGACATTTAGTCACTTTTTTGCTTTAACGTCATTGCCTTTATGTGTTGCAGTAAAAGGATAGGTCAAAGATAATTGCTTACAATCCAGAAATTATGACAAACCAGGGTCTGAATCTGACTGGCTTGCTTTTACTCCATCATTTGTTTTGCAAAATTACAAAGGAATAACAAAGCAATTTTGGCTAAATTACATGTTAGACCGATTTTAAAATAAGTCCAGCTCTTTTAGACACTTTCAGACAACTGACCACACAACTGGAAGTTTTCTAAATTATGACAGGAGACCTTTTACACAACCTCCAAGCGAGCGCCAGAGACTATTCATTGTTCAAATGTCTGGATTCCTTCAACACATATTCAACTGAAACTGCATATCTTACAGTACAGTGGTATCTCAACATGCATTATACAGCCATTTCCTTGCACAAAAAGCTGCATAAAATACCACTGTGCATTGTAACAAGCTCTCTTCTATTGTTTGAGTTTTGCCTCTACTGTATGCTGCAGTGAACTTTGGTTTTGTACCATGAGACTGGAGGCAGAGAAGATGAAGCAGCCAAGGGGGAAAGGAGCATAGTTAAATCTTTAATTGAGGCAATCTGATTCGTTTAGTCATATAGGAGACAGGGAGTCCAGGAAGACAGCGCCCTAAGGCACTGTTTCTGCTATTTTCTTTTCTAACAGTGGGAGTAATTCATGTCCCCAGGGGCCGGCTGTCAGTAGCAAGGCTCCATGATCACATTCCTCCTGATCCAGGCCATTACTGGCCCATTCAGCAGCAGTGGAGCCTGCTTACGTGGGCCTCTCTCAGAGCTGACCTCCTGGGCGCTGGCCTGGGCCTGACTCAACAATCACACTAATCCACACCTCAAAGACTACAAACACAGGCTTAGAATGAAGTCTGGCAGTCAAGTGACATAAAAGCCACATGAGCCTGTGAGATGTCCATTACATGTTCAACACAAAACTCACAACTGTGTCCATATAGCCCATTAAACATGTAATATGTAAGATAGTGTTAATGTTCATAATGTATGCATTAATCACATGTTAATAATGTTTGATTAAAGTGATGTATTTCTGACCTCTCTTTTTTCACGTGTTCAAAGCCCTGGTTCATTGAAAACACTAGGAAGAAATAAGCAGCAAGTGGAAGGGTGATATTTCAGCTTTCTATCAATGTGTTCAGTGTACATGCTCATGAACATTCAGGTAATAGACTTGCTTTGGTCTCTCCACTTGTGTTTTCTCCAGCCTACTCCGTCGTTCGCAAGGATGAGGAAAAGACGACTAAATGACCGGCAGCCATTCATTTTTAATAGCTGGCGATTTACAAAGAGACAAGAGACAAGTTGCCATTGCAAAGCCAAGCAGGTGTGGCAAAACAGACTGAAGTTGTATTGTAGGTAAACACTGGACTATACCAACAGGAGTGAAGGTGATGTAACATGCTGCAGATAAACATGGTCCAACCAGCGCTATGCAACACAAGCCAGACACTTGCAACAAAGGCTTTTGTCATTCATGGTCCAGGGTAATCATCAATACATTTCTCTTTATTACATTTTAAATTAGAGGCGTGTCTACAGGCCTTAGGTAAAAAGACCACACCCTTCCTCCACCCTTGTTATTATTGTTTGGCATAACTATATTGGTTGCAGTGCTTTCATGACAATAACGAAACACAATAATAATTGGTTATGATATCCAAGTGGTGCCTATGCTTCATTATGTGGTCACCATTGTGCCCCAGGCTCATAACTATGCAATGGGGAATTTCCCCTAGGAGTTTCATCAGGACGAATCAAATGTTATGTTATGTGTTATGTGCCTTGACAACTGTAGAAGCAATTAAAAATAAACATTATAAGTGGCTTATGTGTGCAATGTTTATTTGAAATAACTAAATGTGACTAATGCATTCATAAAATTATGTTTTGGATTGCCTCAAATGTAAAAAATCTAAACAGTGTTCTTGCCATGGAACTTGCCAGCCAAAACCAACGGGCACAAAGTCGATTTCTTACACCTAAGGAAGATATCACCCACCCTTTTGGCCTTATGTTCACTTGCAATTCTTTCATAAAATTCATATTCTCTACATCCAAACAGATTACTCACAAGTTAACTCATTATACTTATAAATTGAAGTTTAACCAAAGTAAATAAATTCTTTTTGGATTATGAAACTGTCACGGACAGGGTATATGTTGTTTTGAGAACAAGCAATATTTTTCTGTGGTCATTACCAGTTCCTGGGTAAATTCTGCTAAAGTTTTCACATGTCTGTTGTCAAACTGGTCTCCATTCACAGTAAATTGGAATGGAGGTACAGGCTAACTGGGGAGCAGCTACAGAGAATATAGTCACCTAGAGTGAACCACTGTACTTTTAAATGTTTCCCAAATGCTAGTAAATCTAACCTTGCTATAAACCCACAGTGAATCACGATGCCAAGTATGACATCACCCCTACACAAACACTTTTTATGAATTTTACTTCATTTACAGACGATCAGGGCTGGTCTGGGCTTGGAGCTGAACGGTGCGTTCAGCTCCAAGCCCGGTCCCCACGCTCAAGTGGCAGGGGAGCTGGCAGAGCGACTGAGTCAATCGCTCCTGATCTGATTGGCATTCTGTGGACTTCACCTACACAATGACCCACAGATTA
Organism: Chologaster cornuta; assembly: GCA_025434125.1. Lineage (NCBI taxonomy): Eukaryota > Metazoa > Chordata > Actinopteri > Percopsiformes > Amblyopsidae > Chologaster > Chologaster cornuta. The sequence continues at coordinate 862,212 of JAODVN010000021.1, forward strand.
CATCTGCTGCACAACTCAACACGAAAACAACCAGGCCCTTGTTAAAGGGACACTCCGTAGTTTGTGTCTGGAGTCACTCTTGCAGTTCATTTTATGTTTTATATTATCTATGTTGTTTTAAGATACTTCTTGGCCAGGTCTCTCCTGATAAAGAAAGTTTAATCTAAAAGATTTGCATGAATAAGTAATAGTTAAATTAAATAAAAATGCAGACAAAATGTGCCTCACAAATACATTCTCGTTTTGGTTTGAAACTGTTAGAGCACTGTTATCCGCCCAAAGCTACTATGCTCACACCATTCTCTACACCTCCTATGGTCGCCCACACTTCAGTGGACGTAGTTATCTTTATATTATGTAAAACATATACAGTATTGTCTTATTCTTTTTCTGCACGGTATATCACATGATAAAGTTACCAAACAAAATGGCCATCAAGTTAACACAGGTTTTAAAGCGGTGCACCCTGTTACACATTACGGAATTCATAGGAATCGTATTTTTTTGAGAAGCCTGTGCATTTTGTAAAATGTTTCCTCTGCTTATGGAGCCATGTGTAATATTGTTATTGTTATGCTTGGAGAGTTTCCCCCACTTCACTGCTCAAGGATGCTCATTAGAAGACCAACAGGCTAATCTGGTGTTGGGGCTCTGATAGCGAGCCTGCTTGGCGTCACTCTAGTAAATTGCCATGGCTCCCTGTTAAAAGCCAGCAGTTGATATCGGTATCAGGAGACGGGCCGCAATGGGGAGACGGCGCGTCCGGCTCCAAATGACCTCCTAAAATAGACAAGTGCTCCCGGACCCAGAACCAGGGCCAACGGCCTCCCCCTTTCTCCGGCCAGAGCTCAGAGGCTGGACTGAGCACGCTCAGGAAAAGGATGTCATCAGCGCCACTGCTGCTAATGGCGCTGAGACATTGGGTAGGGGGGGGGAAGATGCTGGATAACCCCTAAACCCCCCACCCTCAGACAAGTTTGCCGCACAGCTCTCCCATCCCACCCTTACCGCACCGGGAGCTGACCAGACACACAGCCGCCTGGGCAGAGTGGAAGCCACTCACTGATAATGGCTGACAGTCAGTAAGGCCTGCTGGTGTGGTCGGAGGAGAGGCAGGCTGCGGCCCTTCCAGGCCCAACAGCTGGACGGAGACACAGATATGACTCAGTCTGGGTGACGGGCTGCTTACATGGCTAACTCCACGGGTGTTTAGGCACGGCGTCCCATGTGTATACACTTGTGAGCCATTACCAGTGGAACGGGTAAATATTTCGTCGCTCTGAATCGAGATCTCAAGCAGACTCGACCTGAACAGCGGAGGTTGTCAGAGTCGCTGTTTCCATTAGGCGCCTTGTGTCGCCTCTCTCGGCACGGGCAAACGCTGTGATTTAAAGCCCCCGCTGTTGAGGCTGGGAGGTGATGGGTGGGGAGGTCAACTCTATGGCCCTGTCTTACCCCAATGATGATTTACGTGCGTACGAAGGGCACCAGGGTCCTTATCCCCATCCCAACCCCTCCCTGAAGACCCACTTGTGAGAGTCACTTGTTTGCTCCTACATTCAAAAGTGAATAATTGCTATCCCCGATGCTATGCTTCCACTCCAGGCAGCCGTCCACCAAATCACCATAGTAGAGACGACTCGGGCGCAGAGGAGGCATTGAATCATGCAGTGAAAACAAGACAGCTCCAGTGTCCTATGGCCCCGCTTCTCGGCAGGCCCGGACAGCAGGGAAGAGGGGAAGGAAGTAAAGGAACGATCCCCGGGAGTCACTTGAGCTGGAGGAGGAACGTGGTGTTGAGCTTTCCTCAACATCACGCAGTTTATAACACACATGTTACCATATGACATCTTCATTAGCACATGCTGTTATGCAAGTCAAATAATATCTTGTTTGTGATGCTTGATAAACCAGATGCAGTGTTTATATCCAACATACCTAACACTAAGTAAATGTGATGTTGACACAAAAATATATAGCTGAAAAAATAACAATGGCTTATATTAAGATTAGGTTAAGGAAGCAACAGTCAATGGTTTAGCAAAAATCCAGCGATAAAAGGCTTTAACACTGAGTGATAGAGATCCTGTGTCTTAGCAGCATACTACAGATAAGTAAAATTACAACTATTAAGCAATATGAATAACTAAATAGATGCATTGATGCTCTACAACAACCACAGCTATGGTCACAAATGCACATGAGAGTCATCCCTTGGGCTTAAAGTCAATCATACTGCACAAGACCATAAGGGTTTGCACACAAAGCAGAGACAAATATGAATTTACAGACCCATACTGTCTACTATATACTGTACTGTGTATATACACACACACACACAGAGCATATATCATGTGGTGTGAAACATGTTCCGGTAGGAGCGATGGCTACTGATCAACTGGCTTGTCAATACTAGCGCTCTGGGAAATACATCTCCATGTGTGTTCCAACAGGCTCCCCTGACACCGTCAGTAGATTCAAATCAATTGGTTTGTCTCTCTGGTCTTTACAGCGCTGGGGAGCCTGTGAAAAATGGATCCTCTTAAAAGGTAACACAGTACCCATGCAGAAGTCCGGAGCATGACTAATGGAGCTCTGTTCTATATGCTAATGCTACACAACGCTAATACCTAATACTGGCTGCTATGGTTAGCCATGATACCGGGATGAGATCATGTTTGCTGAAAGGAGAGCCAGTCGATGAAAAACGGATGATGGCAGAAAATACCATCTTCATAATGTGCAGTGTCTCAGACACAGCTGTGTGTTGGGAAGGGCATTGTGGAAGAGACAGTGGTCATTAGAAGTCTTAAAGGGTAATGACCCCTAACTCTGATTTACTCCATCTCCTATCTTGGAGGAAGCTGTGCAGTGCCTGCCAGTCTGGCGCTCACGGGCTGCCTGACCGTAGACCACTCACAATGGGGCGGCCCTTCTGGAGAAACCTGCGGGTCTGCTTGAGGCAAGGGAGGATATCCTGGTGCACCAGTCACTCAGGGCAAAGGAGAGAGAGGGGCCATTTTAGCTTCGTGTAAGGTCTGTATCCTCTGAGGTCACACAGGGCAGGTTCCCCCTCTGGCGGGCCCCTCCACCCTATGCCCCCCATCCTCCTCCAAGGCAGTCCATTCTACCCAGGTTGCATGCAAATCCAGCTTGTCAATCCACATCTCCTTTGCCCACGCATTGACCCTGATTACATTGAATATGAACTGTTGTCATAGAAAAGGGTGAACCTGACAGCCGATGTAATTGGCAAGTATGAAATAGAACTAGAAAGGGGCCCCATAAAAATTTGTTTTTCGGAAGACATCCTGATCCTAATAGTGGCACGACATTGGGTTTGCTTGAATTATGTTTCTATTTTGTTCTGAGGAAATAATGTTTCGTGTGTTTTTTACTGTCGTTACCAACCCAGGAACACCAATGTTGCGGGGCACATCATATGCTATGGGAGCATGCACCTGATGTAACAAGAGCCGCGCCTCTGGGGAAACCTTCAGAGCCTGGATTAAGTCTGGGCACAGGGTGATTGATCAGGAGGACACATGAGAGGGGCACCGGCCTGGTACCTTGGATCACACACTCTATTCATCCATTGGGCCGAAAGAGTCCAGCCCCAGGGGAATGGAGGAGGCTATAGCAACGACCTGGCCACTTGTAGCCAAGACAAAAAAACGGTTGGCGATGCAAAGTGGGCGGCCATCAAGATAAACTAACGGCAAATTGAGGACGACTAATGGGAGCCAAGGATATTGTTGACTGACAGATGACGGAAACATTTCTCGTGCTTGAGACATATACAAGAGGGATACCTAGGCAACCAGGCTGTAATATCCAGCAATCAACCTTAAGCTATACGAAGAGATGGGCAACGTCCAAATAACGTTATATGTGTGTGGGGCTTCATTGTTACGCGGCCATCTTTGTAGCATTGTACGATGGGCCCACACATGTTGCCTGATGTGTCAGTCTCTATAAACAATGTGCCTCCCCCACCACACCACCGCCACCATGAATCAAGACATGGCAGGTAGAGACCAACGTCTCAGGCATCGGGGAATAGGCGGCAGTACTTCTGTCTGCGTGCCCTCGCCATTCGTCATGCTGTATATTTACAGACTGTGTCAGTGCGGGCCAGGGGGGTGGAGTTGGTGGTGGAGGGAGACGTCTCCGCTGTACGCCTGACTCTAGGACCGCCCCTCATTCATCTGTTTACTTTCAAAATAGGCCTCTGTTTGGACTTACATCAGTGGGGAGCGAATATCTAAGAAAACTAGGAAGGAAACCTGTGGAAAACAAAGGAAAGGGAAAGAAACCCTCTGTGATAGAGGCTGCCCCTAGCTGTTCCTGATTACACCAGAGCTGCAAAGTCGCTTGGCGCCATCACCCATGGCTGTACGGGCCGCCACGCAGGCCAGACTGGGGGAAGAGAGGAACAGCTCTAGCAAATACCAAGGGAAGGGGCTGTCAGGGGGCTCTTTATGCTGTTTATATGTTTTAGATGGCCATATTTGATTTCATAAAGAAGGAGAAGAAAGATGGAACACCTCCCATGCTCCGGGAACTTGTTTTGGAGGCCAATTATGAGCAGAATGTGTTTTTATACTACACAGAACATTTTGTAGTTTACTGTACATGAATGACTAATGTAGAGATAATAAACTAAAGGGAACATTGTTGTGTCTCCAGACAAGTATACCTTGGAGAGAATTTACACTGTAGACTATACTGTAAGTATTTAGAGGACAGACATTTTTGAGATCTCTAAAGACACTTTTTCCACCAGAGGAACCTTTTCTAGGAACTCAGTTGAGCTTTGTTGCTTTTCCACTACTGGAACAAGGGACACTATTGTTCCTGTTCCTGAGGTGTTTCTTTTTTAGGTTGCAGATGTACTGCGGCAGAGCATTTATACTGATTGATTAAAATGCTAAGATGTTAGTAGCTGGTACACTACAACAACATAAATAGAGGATAAAAAAATGTCACTGAACCAACATTGGTCAATGTCAAATACTATATTATACCTTATGTATTTCGAAATAAGCCTATATTCTATACATATTGTAAATGCTATGTGTAGTTATCTGCAAAAAAATGTTTTATACCTAATATTAAACATTTTGTAGAATAAATTAATAATACTCAAATTAGTTATATTCCAATACTGTGAAATCCAAAGAAATCATTACAATGCATTTTTTTACTGCTTTCCATAACTGAACACCATCACTACATGCTTGAGAACCTTTACCTATTATTGGGTTTAAAATGTTTTCATATCATGCCTTTCAGTGTGTCTGACGGAGTTGAAACAAATCAAGGTTGGAAGCAATAATACTATTCTGAAAAAAAAGTGTTTTATTAAAAGCCTGTTCCATGGTTGGTTCTATGGTTGGTTATTAACAAAGACTCGAATGGATTTGACAGTCAATAAAAATGTAAAATGTGTAAGTAATTTGCCCTACACAAATAACATCAACAACAAACAACATGACAAAGTAACCACATTTTATTATATCGTTTAAAATTATAGATGTACACAATATATATGTTATTATAATTTCCGTGTGTTAATGTTCTCCGGTGGCTCTAAATGCATAAAAATACCCTGCATCCAGGATACCTTACAGCAGGGGTGCCCAAACGTGGTCCTGGAGAGCCCCTATCCTGCATGTTTTAGATGTCTCCCTGCTCCAACACACCTGACTCAAAT
>JAODVN010000021.1:886740-896777 GCA_025434125.1 Chologaster cornuta
AGTCCCCCCCACCACCACCTCAGACACAGGTTTCAAGCCTGATATGCAAATGAATGGCAATAACAGCTGATTAAGTAAAAGGCAACATTTAATACAATGCTTGCACTGCTCGAAGTCAAAATTATGGAAGGAGAGATGACCGTAACAAAATTGAGTCATTACATCAGTCATTGCATTTGGCCACGTGATCTATAATATCTGCCTGAGCAACAGAATTTCCTGATCTCCCTGTTCTTCTCTGGAATACATTGAGATATCTGAAAAGCCCCCTTTTGTACTTTAATTCACTACATGTTCTGTGTTGTATAATGTGGACAAAATTACAATGGACAAACATCAAACTGTTAACATTAACCCATTTTCATTGTTAATCCTTAGTTATATTCAGGGGTCTACTCCTGCTTACAATTGCTCAAGGGATTGAACATCTCTTTCAAATCCATTTATTTTTTACAGAATCAACATCACCTGATATCCAAAAGAGTGTCCAGGTATATATTTTGTTTTGTTATGGCTGAGCTTCATAGTTATGTGCTTGTTTTAGTCACCGCACAAATAAGATGTCTGCAAAACAAATCAAGAACTAATACATTCTAATTTGTGTGAACTAATCTCTTTATACAACCTTGACTAAATCTCCCAAGACAATTGGTTCTGGAAGGCCTTTTGACATGCATATCTATCTCTGTTCCTGTCCACCTCATGGTATGGGGCGCTTGAATTGTGGTCTGAGTGTTTTTCTTGTCTTATTCCTGCTTTGACTGCCATTTTATCCTTTACTGAAAACATCCCATGTAGCAGATGATTTAGTCATCTTAAGCATTTTGTTCACCACCCTACTTTTGGCTTAACTGCAGAGAAGGAAGTACTGTATGTCTCTGTGGTTTGGGTGGCTTGAGACAGTGTATCAGTATATGAAAAGAGGAACCTGTGAGGTATTTCAAACCCAAGAGTTTCATTTAGCACTAGACTTACTTTCCTTCTCTATTTCACTGCCTTCTTCACTTAAATATTTTCTTTCCCACAATATTGCTTTAATTATATGATCAACTTGATTTCACGTCACCCAATCATCATGCTAATATTGTGTTTTTCAGGAGTAGAGCTGAATGAGTCTGGTGAGAGAGAACGGGACCAAAGCACTGAGAGCAGCAGAAACCCAAGCCCCACATATTCAGAGATCATCACAGATTCCACCCAGTCAGGACTCGTCTGTTCAGACTTCCAGAGCCGTAAGAAGGACCAACATGTAGGCAAGCGTAAAACTAAAGGCCGAGTAAAGAGCAGCTCAAGACGTATGTTTTTGGATGAGTGCACATTGTCTGAGGAGGAAGTGGACTGCACACAGAAGGCTGCTGCAAAGTGGGTCACAGTTTCACACACTGAGCAACAGTGGGATAGTTGCAACGGTAAAGGGATTGCAGGAGTAGAAACAGGCCACAGTGGGGAAGAAGGGGATGGAACACCAATTAGCCCTCAATGGGATGATACTGAGAATTCATGGACGCGCCCTTTGAGCGCAGATGAATTACCCTCATCCTCCAGCGATACAGAAATGGAGGGAGCATGCTCTTCAGCGCGCATCAACCTGCCAGTGGGCTCAGACAGATCCCAGGCAAGATCTCACAAACGATCTGGCATGATTCTCAAATTAAGGAGGGTGCTACATAGCAAGCCTCACCACCAAGCAGCCTCAAGAAAGGGATGTGAGCCATCTGCAGATGGAGAGATTACAGATACCAGTGAGAGGGCCTGCCAGAGGAAAGTTGGTCACAGATGGCAAAGGATAGAAGGCTTATCTCGCGCCATTCGGCCTCTTACCAGTTCCTCTAAAAGACGGCGCAGATCCCTCTTGAAGATTAAATACTGCCCCTACCTGTCTGCCTGTCACAGTGCTGAGCATAGGAGACGCTGGGTACTGCGCTCCGCTGTCCAGAGGGCCCAGCGTGCCATGAAGTTCTATTACCCGGACCTGGTGGGAAAGACAATCTACCACCTGTATGAGGAGGATGATAAATCTGAGGTGTGGTACAAAGGAGAAGTGTTACGTGTTCACGAAGCACATCCTAACCCTGTAAAGACTGTGTTTGAGGTCCAATATGACAGTGAGCCAGGGTGGAAGTACTACCTGGAGCTGTTGATTGACTATAAAAAAGGCTGGCTCAAAATAGAAGACTAGATTCCCCACAGATGTGAAGTGGCTGCATAATTAACTTTATATTTTGTGATTTTATTTTTTATACATTTTGTTTAACGGTGTAATTTTATTTCTAGCCTTTGACAGTGTGACAAATGTAAATGTTTTCTTATGACAGATTCATTTAATTGTGGTTTTGTAAGTACTAGTGGTATCACTAAAATCTTATCTAAGCTGCTATGAAGAGCTCTGATTTAGAGGTTCCTGCATTGCAATGACTGTGAATCATATTTTTTACTTTGACTCCTAAATATTGTCTTGATTTTATAGTCATATAAATACATTGTATACATCATGCTTTAGCCTCATTTGTCATGTGATAGGTAAGTACATTACAATAACAGATGTTATGACTGATGCATATACTGCATATTCTTTTATAGTAAGGCTTAAATATTCCTCTAATATGAACAGGGTCAGAATAATGTGCTATGGCTCCCTCTGGTGGCATAGAGATGGGAGGGAATTCCTTCCAATGTACTTGCAGTAATTTCCTACAATGGGTTATTATGGACCGCAATGCTCACAGGATTCTAGGTCACTGCATTACTCTGGTTTGTTTTGAATGTCAAGGATGTGTATTGTGTGCATTATGAAACAATCACCCGTGCCAGAAGGATGTTTGCAACATTTTGCACTTTAATATTTTCTCCAAAACAGACAACTAATTTCTTCAACATTTTACACTATGTGAAGAGGAAATAAAACACCCTTAATAGCGTAAAGAAAAGATATGTAGAAAAGTATTAAAAGTTTTTGGATGTCTCAATTAAATGAAAGTAGCTGCGTCTGTTACTTTAAATGTTAAATTGAAATGCTGTTAGCAGACACCCAAACCCTTGGAGAGCATGTTAGCATCATGATCATGGCAAGAGCTGGTGTAAAATCAGTATCTCTTTTATAATTTGTCAATTGGGCAGACATTGAACTGATGCGTGACATCACACACAAACATCAACTTGGCCTCCATAAAAGTCTGCAAGTTAAACCAGTGCAAAATATAAAAAGAAAACCACAATGTATTAGGCCAGTTACTAAATTAATCCCCCTCCCCACGTTTCTGGAAGACAACCATAGGGCCCTGTCAAACTTTGTATAATACACTGCATTGAAGAAAAATAAAGTGCACAATGCAGAGATGCATCATGAACATGTATAATATAGACTAAGCCTACTCTAATGACTCACACAGTACCCCAATAATGATATTTCTCATGACATTTATTCAAATAAACAATACATATTTAAATTGTTTTTCCTAAGATAAAATAATAGTTTTAACACATAAGAAGCATTTGGGAGAGCACCCCAAAGGTCTGAAATTAGGGCAAAGGATGCATGAGAGATGGCTGACACTTTGGTGTCATCTTGTAACTTGAACTAATAGCAGTATATTCATGTCCCCTCCGGTCAGTTCTTGAGAAGGATGCTGTAGTGCAGACATATGCAAGCATTTACAAGCAGAGCTTGACATCCAGCGCAACCACCACACGGAACAATGCAATACCTGGAGGGGCACTGACATGTCATTGTCAAGTCTTCAACGATGTGTGAAAACAGTCTCGAATGCAAACGGATAACATTATAAAACAATTCTACAACCCCCAGACATGGCCCTATATTTCTAATGTCTACTAGGGATCCACGTGTCCATCTGTGTGGCTTGGTTTAAAGCATTGTTATCACTAAAGTTATGGTAAAAAAAAACAAAACAAAAAAAAAACAGCATGGCCGTACTCAGCCAAATGCCATCCAGAAATCCCAGCTATAGTGACATATGCCTGACCCTGTTTGACAGAGATCCAGTCCAACTATCAGCACTACAGATCTGTGCTTTCAGTACATTCCATTGCCCTCAATCCATCCCCAAGGTGCAAGTTGAGCTTTAAGAGGGCTACCTCAAGCCATGTTAGGAAAGCGGAAAAAAAAGGAAATAAAAAACAAAAGAGTGAATGTCACTCAGTTTGGCTCTGGTAAATAATTAGTACTTTAAACATCTCTAAAACAACTAAGGAAGGAACATCAGAAAGGTTAGCATAGAGGGAGACAGGGTCAATGCATTCCTTCTTTCTTGTAAATTAGTTATTTTATTTGAATCCCCATAGTTTCTAACCCGGCTGTGTATTCGTACAGTCCTTGGGCTTATCGCTTGGAATACATCTGTGCCCTTTACCATCATCTCCCAATCAGACTATAAAGTAGAGTGTAACATCGGCACTTGCTTTAAATAGATTGGGATTGATGTGAAGGTTTGCCTTAGTGTCATAGACCACTAAACACCCACTCGTATTGAGAGGGGCAGAGAGGCCTAAAATACACAGCAAATGTACACCTTTTTAATATTGGTAAAGAATAAATATTTCAAATTTTTAAAATTATGCAAACACGTGCCACTCTGTTAACTTCCATGCATATGGATTATTTACAAATTTGAAATAAAAAATAATAAACCATTTGCGTTTTAACGTTTTCCTCCCCTTTTTCACATTTGCAATAATCTGTTCAGAAACCCAAACAAGGATTTCACCCCATATAGAAAACATGGCTAGGACAATTAAAGCTGTGTTGAGAAAAAAAAAAATATATATTGTGCCACTAATGGGCAGAACAAAATCAAAAATAAACTAAAATAAAAGATTTTTCCCAAAAAAAAAACATGTATATAAAAATTATAATATATTGTCAGGGGTGTTACAATACAAGCCAAGATGTATTACCTTAGATGGATTTTCATCTTTCTGCACTCCACTCTGTTGCTAACAATACTGTAGTACAATCTTTTATTACTCTACCTTTTATTTAAATATAGTTTGCTTTGAAGGTCTTGTTAAACAAATCCACAGATAATGATGCAAAAGTAGTTGGCTTGCCGAGGGAGAGGCTTCATAAGGCCCGTGCTGCCCTGTTAACTTGCATCAGTGCTCTAGTTTGTTGGGATACTCAAGTCCGTTGCGCGTGGACGTGTCCTCAATCCTCGATGTACTCCCACAGGTCCTTCTCATAGCCTTCGTGTACATGCTGCAGCAAAACTCTTCGCCTGCTCTCACAGTATCTGCACGCACACACGCACACACACACACGCACGCACGCGATCAGAGACCCACACCAGCACTAGGCTGACCAAACAGTGACCGACAGAGAGTCGGCACCCACCTGTACTTATCCTGGACTTTCTGTTTTATGTCTTGCAGGGAGTCCTGGGAGATGTCCCGCTCTAGGTAGCCAGACAGCACCTCTGTGGCGTTTTCCAGGTCTGCCTGGTTGTTCTGAAACCATGCACACATGAGAGGACACTGTATTCTAGGACGCCCCACCCAGCTAACGTGTTGCCTTGTGGACAAATGGCCCTCTTTAACAAACACACTGCTGCATGCATTACTCACAGCTTCAGCCCACAACACCACCTCCACATACAATAGGTATCGGCAATGCGCACCTCGAAGATGATGGACTGGTTGTTCTTCTTGAGGTAGAAGGCAAAGACGTATGTGAACATGAGCGTGGAGCGGCACTGGCACAGCACGTCCACGGCCTTCTTCAGGAACTGCACCTCGATCCAGGACATGTTGTGCTGCTGCATCTCCTCCATCTTCTGCTTGACCTGAGCGTACAGCTTGTGCTCAAAGCGCAGGCTCTGCATGTGGTTCATGTAGCGGTTGCAGTAGAACAGGTACCGCTGCAGGGCTGCCCGGGAGCGCTGCGCACGCACAAACAGCTGCACGTTATTTCATGACATGTCTCCAGCATTACGTCTGACTACAAAAGCGCTTGTGGAGGCTGGGCAGGTGGAGGGATGAGGGCACATTGTTTTCATCCCCGTGTAAACCTATGGAGGACTACAAAACACATGAATTACCACCTCCTGGGCATCTCTGGCTGCCTTTGCGTCATCTTCATTGTAGCGATTGCAGTTGTACCTAGACAGACATGACAACGAATAACAACAATAAATAATTTAATCATCACAACATGCTGTATAGTGTTAACTTTGTATAATCATTTTAATGACTCTGGATTTTCACAAATACAATAAAGTTACATCAGTTTTGTTATGCAAATAAGCATTAAATGAATATACCTAAATATAGCTGAAATATCTTCCCTAGCCACTCACCAGGCTGAGCCGTGCGGTTCCCATGGACCCAGGCAGACCCAACAGAACTCTGCTTTGCAGTTTTGGTTCCGACATACCATGTGATTGCACCCTCCATCTTTCTCAATGGTTACATGGCATTTTGGACACTCCTGGACCAAAAGGAAGCGTTTCAGCAGAGGTCAATCCCACAACCATGAGCTCACTGATAAAACTAGTTTTACACTGTCCACATTGCCCTTTTTTTAGCTCAAACAAACCACAACGTTAAGTATTTGTTGCCATTTCATTTAAGATAGAACACACACACACACACACACACACACACACACACACACACACACTAGTAAACCATTGAAGAAGCTCCTGCCCACACAATGTGAAGCAATAAACCAAAGACATATGATCACTTTGTCTTTAAAACACTGCATACAAATTCCTCCACATGTCCCTCATGTGGAGGGAAAACTAACATTTTATTATTAAATAATAAAAACGTCAACTATTTGTATACAATACTAGATAGGGGGATTATATCTGGTAGGTCACAAAATAGAAAAACTAGCCATCATAAATAAGGAGCAATACTACCCCCTACCCCTACAGTGTTCAAAATAAATAAATAAATAATTGCTGTAAAATGGCATGTCCACCATACCTTGGTATTTGCAGCAATCCAGTTTGAGGTTTCACTGTCATCATCACATTTCTTAATCCATTTTCTCAACCACTACAAAACAAATTTGAGAAGGAAAACAAAACAAAAAGCACAATACCTGTTTAATAGTGTGACCACATTCATGTGTGTTGTTGACTAAGCTCCACGATGGCTTATAGGCATACTTTGTAGCTGCTACTGTACTTCTTCCTCTGCAATAACAAGGCAGGCCTCATGAGAGTCCCCCAGCAGAGTGAGTGGGAGGATGCAGTCAGCTTTCTGTCTTTTTACTCAGACACAACCACATGCTGTACACACAGGATGACTTCACTTAACTAGGGTTAATTATGGTGGTGGAATAAACAAGTGGGGTCTGGTTTACAGTATGCCTGTAAACCAAAACGATTCATTGGTGTCAAAATATAAACCCACCCCCTATTAACTAACCTTACACTTGACTGGGTCATGCCAATTCTCTCCACAGTTGAAGCTGGAGGGGGGAGGTAATATTACAACATTTTAAAACTATATCCTAGGATACATTTATAAAAAGGAGACACAGCTATAAAGAAGCTTTGCACTTCTGGAGCCGAGTGCACCAGCTAGGCGTACGCCTGGGTGTAACGCCTTGTCCGAGGTAGAACTGAAAGTTAAGACCAACCTAAGTTACAACTAGTGCACCAGTTAGATTTAAGCCTTTTATTTGTTGCGCCTGGGTGTAACTTATACGCCTAGTGTGGACCAGGCGTAAGTCAGAAAAGTCTAATCATGGTAGTAATAATAATAATAATAATAATAATAATAGAAAAAATACTGATTACACAACAAAAATAAAAAATATGACAGCATATCTTATTTACATAATAAATAAGAGCATAAAGAAAGATTGTTCATCGTCGGACAAACCCAAAAAATTGAATGACGTTTGTGCTGAAGTTTATTGTTGAATATCCTATCCTCCCCTGGCTTGCAGGTTTTAAAGAGGTTATTCTTGAAAACATAAAATGTCTTTCTTACCTCTTCAACTGTCCGCCGATGACAACACGCATCTTACAGTAGCCGAATAGGCTGTTTCAAACTGCTCCGTGATCGGACACAACTAAATATATAAATAAATACAATCGAAGGCATGAACTGAGTTTTTAGGATGAACATTCTTTCCCTAGTATATTTATTGTACTTTGTGATCAATTTCCACAGACTGGTTTACGTTTTGGATGTGTTGCTTGGCAACGACAGTTGGGCAGTAGCGACGCTACTAGTCATACTACATTTTTCAGTAGCATGGCAGTAGTGGCACGGTTTTCTGAATCAAATAGCTTTTCAGTAGCCAAGCTCTTTAATTGATCAAGTAGTGTGGTAGCATCCACAGAAGCTATATTTCCCCCCAAGCATTTCTAAATCTGAAGCTCAAGCTTAATTCTGATAAAACTGCTAAGAATCAGTATGTGATGCCATCCCATAATCGGACCTACATGTGTAGCTGACAGAAGCACTTCACTATGACTGTGACATAGGCCTAGCAATCACTGGGCTGATGCCTGAGACTTTGATCCAAGACTGAGTTGACGTGATAGAAAGAACAGTTAGAGCAGAGAACACAGATTATTGTTTAATAAACAATTGCTGAACAATTTTGCCTGTTTGTTTGACTGACATTTTTATGTTTGTACAATAAATAATAAAAAATAATAAGAGCTTAAGCCTAAATTTGCCTTGTTGCTGTATCTTAGTTTGCTACATTTCCCTTGGGGGGTAGCTTCAGTGCAGTGAAGCTTAAGTTAACGTAACTGATAGCTCAGCTCACTACACATTTAATGTAGTTTGCCCAACACTGGGCAACGATCAATGCTTTTGTTTTCACAAGGACGCGCATCTTAAGACCAGGCGCAACTACGACTTGGAGGCTTGGTGCACTCGTGTAAAATCGAATCATTAAGTCAGACGTAGCTAAGACCGACGTAGGAGTTAAAGACCAACATTTCTACGCCCAGCCGGTACACTCTGCTCCTGGTCGTCTAGTTTCAACATAGAACAAACAAACAAACAAACATCTGTAGCTTCACAACATGTACAACACAAAGAGATTTACATTGCAAATGTTAAAATGGCTCCAGGCATAATCTGTGTTAACACTTCACATTCCAGTTGTGAGGATTTGCACTGCCCTGGCCCAGGAAACCAGGATCCCAAAAGGGGCCTGCTGCTACAATAGAATGCCATAAGAGACAGGTGGATGGCTGTAATTCCCTTGTAAAGGTTATGCACATGAAACCCAAGCTTTGGCCCGTGCGGCAACTTGTGTATTCTTATTCACACAAAAAAAGAAAAGCAAAGGGCAGATCAGTGGCACAACTGCTTTTGAGGAGGAAGCTGGGATTTGTAGTTTTATACACTGCCATGGACAAGTGAGACTGCTAGGCATCTCTTACCAGAACTGACGGCCACACTTGCATCTCACAGGCTTGGCGTCTGGGTACTGTACTTTGACAACGTGATGGCAGTCTGGTGCAGGGCACCACTTTAACAGTCGATTGCACTAAGACAAAATATTAGATGCAGAATGAGAACATAGAACCACATGTGGTTTGATACGGCACGGTCATAGTTTAA
Organism: Chologaster cornuta; assembly: GCA_025434125.1. Lineage (NCBI taxonomy): Eukaryota > Metazoa > Chordata > Actinopteri > Percopsiformes > Amblyopsidae > Chologaster > Chologaster cornuta. Next base: position 896,302 of record JAODVN010000021.1, read on the forward strand.
ATTTTTTCAGAAAATCACGCTTACCTCTACAAAACTATTCGTAATTAAATGCTGGTACTTCAACTTCACTTTTGAATCTGTTATGAGTCGCCTAGAGGGAAGGTCAACAACAAAACATTTAATGGCCTCCATGTTGTGGCTCCGTATTGTCCTGTAGATTTGAAGCATAGCTCGCAGAGCAGTGTAACAAACAAAACATTTAAAATAAAAGGTTTAAATTTAGACTGGCATAAATTTATGTCACATGGTGTGGCACTTAGTGAAATTAAAAAATATAATAAAAAATAAGATTGGTTCCAGTTGCCAGTTTAAAGTCTGTGCAAAGATGCCACCAATGCACAACCTTTGTATTTTTTAGTAATTTAGTATTCCATCCATCCATCCATCGTCTCCTGCTTATCCGGAGTCGGGTCGCGGGGGCCAGCAGCTCCAGCAAGGGACCCCAAACTTCCCTTTCCCGAGCAACATCAGCCAGC